>LSYV01000056.1:567868-583228 GCA_001584585.1 Gonium pectorale
CATACCCGTCCTGAGCCGATTTGCCCTCACGACCATGGGCTTCACAACCACGGGTGTCAAGTGTAGGAAAACCACACAGTGCCCCCCGTCGAAGAGGTGCCACCCCGCGCTCGCTACCCGGCCCCAGCGCAGTACCATCCCTGGGGGAGATCTCCCCTGACCATCCCTGTGTCCAAGTTCGTACAGAAAATATAGCGTACGCGTCAGGCAGCGTATGGCTAAGGGGGGAACAGACGTGGAGGGTGGAGCTCCATGGAAGCATTTCTGCTACGGACAGGTATGTGTGCCGGCTGTTGCTGGATGGCGGCTGACAGCTGGCCCTACCTGTACCCTTGCCTGTACCCTTCGCCGCGCTCACCCTCCGCTCCTGTACGGCTTGCGCTCGCGACTAGCAAGGATTCGCTAAGAACAACGGATGGGTGGGTCAGCGAGTACTGAATGGTGTTAGCGCCATCCAGGCTGTCGGCGCGAAGCTCAGTCCACGAGTGGGTTTGTTACTTTGTTGGCAGCGCGCCTACAACGTGTAACACACAACAACAGTCCACGAGTAGTGGAGCACTGGTGGAAAATGCCAATCCCGATCCCCTTACTTCATGCAGGCCGCATCGGGACCAGGAGCTGTTCACGGACAGGGCCATCAGTTGCCGGGCCCAGGGCCACGGGGAAGCCGCCACCTGACGCCACTGTGCAAAGGCGTGCAACGGGCACTGAAATTCACGATCATATGTCCTGCCGTGGGTTTTGTGAACCCTTTCCGCATGGGATCTTCAGGGTCTTCAGAGGCCTTATTCACTGCTGGCATATGTGGCCTGCTGTATCATGTGTTGGTCGGGCCGCGTGGCAAGGTGAGGGCGTCCAAGTACGTCGTGCAATGGCGGCAAGAACATGCCGTGCGCGTGTTTATGCTGGGGAGAGGTTGGTATGCCTTTCCGTTAGTACAGATTTGATGTTTTCGATTACAGATTACAGGCTCTCCAGAGGGGCTGCAGGCCACGAGCCGATAGCAAAATGGGTGAAACACCCGCTGTCTTAGCCGTGACGTCCAGAACACGAAAAAAAAGGCGCAACGCGACACATACACCAACTTGGCGTTGTGAGGACACGTATGCAAACTTGGTTTCTACAGAAAAGAACCTGAGCGGTTCGTGGGTTTAGTGTGTATTGATTGTCGTGAGAGAAACCACCCGTACGGCAGCAACCGTAAAAGTAGCTAAACGCTCCTCAGACGGCCCAAACCCTGCGCATTATCCAAAGTGCCCAAAATCGTACAGCATCCAGCCCCCGGACTCCATGTACTCCATTTCTACGCCCTTCCGCCACCGTGGGGACAGACCCTTCCCATGCAACTCGTCGAACTTGCCCTGGCGCGCTTGGCGAAGTATGCAGCTAAGCACGGTCAGGTAGGGGGCCCCCACCATGCCCCCCGTGCGCCTGATGGTAGGTACCTAGCAGGCTCGTTATGCAGCGTGGCTCGTCAGCGCTAGAGATCGCGGTTTATTGGGCTAGACTTGGGGTTGAATCCACTTGTTTTGGCATACGCCGGCTGCTCCTAGCCTGGTAATCGTCGAGGGGCAGTCCCAATCAACTCCCTCGCGTGACTAGCCCTGGGCGCTTCATCGGTCGGAAGGGCGTGAAAGAGGGGGAATTAAACCGACATGTGAGCCTGTCGGCTAGGCTGGCCTGGCCGCGATCATTTCAGTGGGGCGGGCGGGTAGAAGGCAAGGCAGCAGGTGAAGGGACGTCCTCCCTCCCCGTTCCCGACTCATTGACTTCCTCACGCTGCCCGAGTAGCGTTTTTCCAGCAGCAAGGTCCGAACTCGCATCACGGACAACTTTCAGTATTGGCCAGTCATGTTTTCAGGGAAGGGGAATACGTGAGGAAGGGGCTGCCTGCCTCCACTCTGAATGGAGGGAGCGCACGGGAAGTGACTACACGACACGACGCACGACACGGGAGGAGACTATGATTTCTGCCCCTTATAATAAACCCAAGAACTTACTACGGGGCGCCTCCAGTACCTGTACGGGACGATGCGGTCATCTTAGCTTCTTGAATGTGGCCGGGCCGTGTTTTGGCACAGCAGCGCGATGTTGGCAAAAAAGGTGTAAACCGCAGATGGGGGAGCCGCACCTCTACGGCATACACACCCGAGGGCGCGGCGTTTCCAGTAGGGCAGGCGGGCGGTCTAAGAAGGGGCAGGCGAGCGGGCGGTGGGTGGCTGGTTGGCCGGGCGTTTGGCGGTTGATAGTCACAGTCATTCCCTCGTCCCGACTCTTTGACTCTGCTTGCTTCCTCGCGCTACCGGGATAGCCGTTATCTCAGCAGCGAGGTCCGAACTGGCATCACGGGCAGCTTTCCACCTTCAGTACTGGCCGGGCATGTTTTCGAGGAGAAGGGGCCGCTTGCCTCCATCCTGAAGGGAGGGAGGGCACGGGGAACGTCTCGGCCGTGTGTTTGCAGGCCTAAGAACGTACTACGCTCGGCCGTGTGTTTGCAGGCCTAAGAACGTACGGCCTAAGAACGTACTACGCCCGGGTAAGGGGCGCCTCCAATGCGGGACCCTCCGGTCATCTGAGCCTTTTGATGTGACCGGGCTGTGTTTTGGCATAGCCGGAGTTGGGCGGTGGGTGGCCACTTGCCGGTTGGCGGTTACTGGTCAAAGCGGGCGGGAACATCAAACTCGAGGACAATCTGTGAGCATGCTCACGTAACTATCAATCACCGACATCACCAAAATGCATTATGCATACCAACTCTGCAGCAACGGGTAGCAGTGCTCTTCGGTCTCGCAGGGCGTGGAAGAGCACGTGATGTATCGCCAAAGTACCTTGCTCTGTACCTGGCTGCTGCTCTTGGCACTACGCGCTTTCCGACTTCTTGCGTCGCCACTGCCCTTTGTGGAGGTGCCGCTCGGGCGAGTCCCGCTCGAAGATACTCCCGAATGGAACAAGCTGCTGAGGTACCTTTATCTACCTTTAAGTTGCTGTGGGAGGCCGGTCCTTGATGTGCCGATTGCGTGTCCCTCCCACAGCGAAAACCTGGAGGCGGACCTTATCTATTGGCGCAAAAAAGCGCCACTGAAAGCTGAAGATGTGCTCACAGCGTACAACATGACCCTGAAGGCGGGGCCGGGACTTGGGCAGGGAAACGGCGTGGCAGGGTCGCTGTGTATTGGCGTGGCAGGGCGACCGGTACGCACCTCGTTTTCCGCACATTGCAAGTTGACTCTACTCGTTGATTCCTGCATTCCTATCCTCCGTCAACTCACCGCCCCTACTCTCCGTCTGTCTGTGCTCCTCCTCGCATTCAATGCACAGGCCATGAACATTCCGGCGGTCATTCAGGCAGGTCGCGGCACCGCGTGGAGACGAACGGCCCAGCTGTGCTGGTGGAAGGGGGAAGGGGCAGTAGGGGGGAGGAGGCGGAGGACTGTCGGGTTTGCGGGACGGCACCGGTCCGCATGTGTTGCGGGCTGACTGCCGGTCGCTGGAGACACCGCGGGATACGGCAAGCGGGCAGCAGAGCTGTCAACAGAGCGCTTCTATAACGCCCACCAACCCCAAATCCCATCGTGACGGGGCGCACTATGCAAAGCCTCGATGCTCCTGGAAACGCCCGCCTGTACGTGCTTCGGGGTCACGCGTTCCGACCCTTCTTCTCCTTTCCCCTGTACGGTCCTCAACCCATTCCCCTCCCCCAAGCTGGTGCTAATCTACAACAACAAAATCTACTGGCCCATGCGGCCCGACCCCGACGGCGACGAGCCCGCCCGCACGTGGGCGAGCTACTACGTGAGTCCCGAGTCCTGAGCACGTACAGCATTGCGGGAAGGCAGGATCCTGCACTTGCCCAACCCCACCTCCACCAACCCGCCTTTGACGGACGCGTGTCGAGCCTGTGCAGTCCGCTCGCCGCGAGCCGAGACGCGTGCTGCCTCGTCACCTCGCAGCTGGCTTGCCCCCTTCGCACTGGGTGCCAGCCCATCGCCTCGCAAGCACTGCCGCCCGCCCACTGCCTCCCGCCCACCCACCTCCTCCCGCCCGCAGGTGCAGTACTTCCACCGCCGCATGGGCCGCGCGCTGGCGTCAGGGCGGGTCAAGCTGCCCAACGTGATGTTCGTGTACAACACAGACGATAACGCGTGAGCGGGGCCTGGAGGCAGTTGGAAGCAAGCGGTGGAGATCATACGGTTGTTACCGTTGTTGCAGTTGTTTAGTTCGTTGCAGTTGTTGCGGCTGGCAGGTGCCAGGTGGGCGTGGCGGCGCGGCGGCGGAGTACGCCTCCGTCTGCCGAGGTTGTATGGCCGCAGGGCGGGCGCTGCCGGAGGCGGCCTCCGGCAGCGAGCTCGCCGCGGCCGCGCCCAGCCCTGCGGCCCATCCGCCCGCCCCCAGCCTACCGTTACCTTACCCTGCAGTGCGGTGGCGCCCAGCCCGTTGACGTGCAGATCTTTCTGCTCAAACTCCCTGCGGCGGGCCCGGACGTGCGCGCGGGCCTGCAGCGGCGGGTAGGGCCGGTCTGCAGCTGTAGCGCGTCGCGGACGGCAATGCGCGCCACGGGTCCGCAGAGCAGGCGGGCGCGTACTGCTGTCCGCGAAGCGCCACAACTGCGGACCGCCCTGACCGTTGCCGCAACCGCAATCTCCAACCGCCCAACGGCCGCACACTCCCGCCTGTACAACACACCCTCGCAGGCCGCGCTTCGGCGCGCCCGACCGCAACCTGCCAGTGCCGCTGCTGAGCCTGGTCAAGTCGGCGGGGCTGACGGACGGGGACGATCTGGATGTATTGGTGCCGCAGGTGAGGGAGGGCGCGCCGTGCCGTAAACCGCGCTGCCCGTACGGCAGTATGGCAGCGCCGCAGCCCGTACGGCAGGGCTGGCGCTTTCGGGTGTGCATGGCGCGGGTTGGGGTAGGATGGGTCCCAGGCCTGGGAAGGTGGGGTCCCGGGCAGCAGGCGGGTTGCGGAGCAGTCTGGCGCTGATGTGCAGGGCCTGATGGGTTTGGGGTGCGGAGGGGTTGGTGGGCTGGTGGATCGGTGGATCGGATGAAGAACGGCTTGCCCCGGTCCTCCCCCGCCCCGTCCCCTCCTGGATATGCGTACGAAAGGCGGTCCACTTGCCCCTCTGGGCCTGGACTGCAGAGGCCTCCCGCCCTGATGTCGTCCCCCCTTAATGCTACAGACTCCCTCCCCCCGCAACCCCCACAACTCGTTATTCATACCCTCTCCCCTTCAACCCCCCGCCACTCCCGCCCGTAGATGTTCCAGGTGCACAACTCCCACTACACGACGCCCTGGCACCTCAAGACGGATCGGGGTGTGTGCGGATGTGGGGGGCGGGGGGAGGCGGGCAGGTGGCTTGGCGTGCGTGCCCGGGGGCGATACGGGGGTGGGGGGATGAAGATAGTGGTGAACGGGGGGGGTGTTGGGGGTCCCGCGGACGCCGCGTGGGAACGACCCGCCTCGCCCCTCGGGGGGAGGGGGGATGGTTGGACGGTGGTTGGTCAGTTGCCGGCGGCGCGGGGTGCAGGTTGGACGGCGGGGTGCGGGCACGGAGGTGGGTGCGGTTTGGGGGCTGGTAGCGGCGGGGCATACGCCCCAACGCTTCTTCCGCGGCAGCCGTGTCTTGGCTTTCTGGACCCCCCCCCTATCGCAGCACCGGCTTGTGCTGGGGCCGCCCCTCCCCAGACCGCAAACCGCACACTGCCAATGCATTACCGTAGCTCTCCAGTGTCCTTTCCTCGCATCTCATCCGACCTCACCCGCACTGGCGCCGCTCGTCCCCTTCCGCGCTCCCACTCCCTTCCGCGCCCGTACCTCCCTCCCCCTCCCCCCCCGCGGCCCCCCTCGCCAGCCTTCTTCCGCGGCATCGGCTTCTGCTCCGACCAGTGGCGGGCGCGCTACCCGGCCTGCCCCGACCCCTGCGCGCGCACTTTTTTGTCGTACCTGTCGGAGCGGGACCGCCAGGCGGGCAACGCCAGCGCGCTGGACGTGGGGCTGGTGGAGACGTGGAAGCACAGAGACCCCACGCCGAGCAAGGTGGGGAACAGGGCGGGGGCGGGGCGGCGGAGTCGTGGAGTCGTGGTGGGGCGCCGGGGTCAGACAGTTGGGAAGCCGGGGTTTGGTGCCGGAGCTCTGCTGGGAGGAGGGTGGCGGCAGTCCTGGTTCTGGATCCGGCCCCGGCGCGCGCTACTCAGCAATTCGGTTAGTTCAATTGCGGCAAAGGCCCCCTCCGCGCCACCCTGGCGTGCGCGCACGGGCTCGGGCCTCGCAACCAACCCCGGAGGTGCGTGGGGGGCGGGGCAGCACGGGCGAGAGAGAGGGAAGCTGCTGTGCCGGCCGGGTGCCAATCTAGGGCACGTGTGGAGCCGTGATTGCGCGCTCCTAGCCAGTACCTGAGTCCGCGAATGCCCGCGTCCCTTGTGTCCCACGTGTTTGCCCTTGCGGCTGTGCCCCGCCCCGTGCCGTACATGCAGTCGTGCCTGCCATACGACCTACCCGTGCTGGACCGCGTGCCGCTCGGCAACCATTCGTCATACAAGTGGCTGCTGCAGATGGAGGGGATAACCGCCAGCAACCGCCTCGGCCTGGTGCGCCCGGCTGCTGCACGCTGCCTGCTGACGTAGAAGGCGGGGCGCTCGGCGTCCTTCCTTCCTTCCCTCCTTGGTGTGTTGCACGTATGCATGCATGACCGACCGACGTGCTCGAACCCATGGGCCATGGCAGACAGACAGGTAGTGTGCACCCGCTCCCACTGGGCCTTTAGGCCCCCGCCTCACCCCCGGCTCCCCTCGGCGCCCGCCTCCCCTCACGGGCGCCGAGTTGTTGACCTCGGGAGCGACATGCGCCCCCAGGCTTCTCTACAATGCCTTCCAAACCCACTACCCCTTGGGCGCCCCCTCCTGCAGCTTATGCTGGTCAACTCGGTGGTGGTGATGCAGCGGTCGTACTGGCTCGAGTACTTCTACAGGTGGGGCGGAGGGAGGGCGGGGGCGGAGGGGCGGGGGATACTCAGTTCGTGGGCAGGCTGAGTGATGATCGACGAGACAAGTGCGCAGGAGACGCGTTCGTCCGTCGGGGGAGGGGCGAGGCGGGGGTTATGAGGGGCATGAGCCGCGGGCCAACGGGGGGAGGAAGGGAAGCATGTGAGAGGTATGTACCGGCGTGCCTACGGGGAGGGGCGTGTGGGAGTGGGTGAAGGCTGAGGAGGTGAGGGGTAGGTGTGGTCGAGGGCTGCGTCGACAATCGCTACCGGCTCCGGAAAGGGGCGGGTGCGGGGCTGCACCCGGCCCCGGGCTGCACCCGGGTGGGGTGGGGTGGCAGGGCACCGCCCGCCTGCCCGCCGTCGCAGTGAGGCCTTGCCCCGTGACACGTGCCACCGGCTGCGACACGTTCTGCGTGTGGGTGGGTGCGTGTGTGTGTGGGGTGGGGGGGGGGGTACGGAGATGTATGGCTTTGCGTTGCGGGCTCTGCAGCCGCCCTCCCAGGTTGTACGCGGGGGCGCGGCCGCGTTGACCCCAGCCCCTCCGCGTCCTGGCGGGGCTGAGTGGGCGTTCGTGTTCAGCGGGACCCAACGGTCCATGCGGGGCCTGATTGCTCTTGGCCGGTCTTAATTTTGGTTCCCTGTATCTAGGTGTGGGATGGGCACCCAGGTGTGCTTTCTACCTGTGCCGTACTGCTGAGGGTGTCCACTCACGCATGCCGTACGCGCACCTACGCCGTACGCGGCGCCGCACAGGTCGGTCAAGCCGTGGGTGCACTACGTGCCCTTCTGGAACTCGACCGCCCCCGATGGCCGGCCGCTGGGGATGGACGACGTGTACGGCACGTTGGACGAGCTGCGGCGGCTGGATCGGGAGCGGCCCGAGGCGCTGCAGCGGATCGTGGCCGCCGCCAACGAGTTTGCGGTCAGGTGGGACGGAGCCGCCAACTGTGCAACTGCCAATCGCCTGCGTGATGTGAAGGGACTGCCGGGTACCGCGAGGCGGCGCTGGGGCTACGCGGCCCTAGGGTCTTCTGCCGACCTGCATCGCGGCTGGTGTGCGGGCGGGATGCCTGCGGGATGACACGTACCTGCGGCTTATCGACTGAGAGCACCTTCCAAATTCCAACCCACGGACCCCACGCTGCCGCCCCGCCCCACGGTGCGGTACTCGATGCGGCCCCTCAGGTACTTGACGCCGTACGGTCGGGCGCTGTACTACCAGTCCGCGCTGTCCGCCTACAAGTCGCTGTTCCCCGACATGGACTCCTTTGTGGAGTCCTTCGTGGGGCGCATGCGGGCGGCGGGCTGGAGGATCTGATGGCTTGGGCTCTCTGCACGGAACGAGAGGGCTGGGGAGCGTGGAGGGCGGAGGTTGGGATAGGAGACCAGTGCCTTCTCTGTGCCTCTGGGCCTCTGGGCCTCTTGTTGGGGCAAGTGACGGGTAGCGGCTGGGTGCAGGACACTGAGCTTCCAAGTCTGTTTGCTGGGGTTGGCTGGAGCGGCCGAGTACCGGTAGTGTTGGTCCGGTTGCCACGTCAATGGCGGCAGGGGAGCTCGCAAGACACTGGCGGCAGCACCGGCTTTGCATTCCACCCCCATTGGAGTGAGTGCGAACTGTTGCAGGGGTGGAGCTTGAATGTGAAGTAATAGTTGTTGTTTGCGGGGCGGGGCCCGGGGTGCTGGTGAGCGGGGAGGGTACATGTGCCATTCGTTGGGCGTCCATGGAGCGGTCACTGGAGCTTTGGGATCTTTTTGCATTTTTGGCAGGGGAAGCGTAGGACCTGCCCGTGCCCTAAAAGTAGTGGAATGGAGAGGATGAGGTAAGTCCGACGGAGGGGATGGGAGGGGCGGGGAGGTGGCAATAACCTGTCAAAGTGCCAAGCCAGGAATGCCCGAAATTGATTTGTAGGGAGGTACGCCCCCTCATATGCTGCGTAGGAATGCTGTATGGTTCGCAGCGTTTGGTGTCCGCTGCTGGCGTTTGTTTGGCGTGCGTGTGCCGCTTTGTAGGTCACGCACCCTACAAAATTTAAAAACCGAGGGGCGTGTGCCGCTTGCGCCTATGGGTGGGCACTTTGCCAATTGGGCATGACGAGGTGGCCGAGCGGTCTAAGGCGCTAGATTCAGGGCTATCCGGTTCCACCGGAAGTGAGTCTTCTAGTCCGAAAGGGCGTGGGTTCAAATCCCATCCTCGTCACTGTTTTGGTTTTTTTGATTCCAATTGTTTCATGTGCATCGATGCTCTTCTATTGATGAAAATGGGCTGGACATTTCTGGACACGGGGCAGCTTGAGTGCAGGTGTGCCGGGGGCCGCCGGCTTGGGCCGCAGTGGATGTGAGCAGTAGCCAGAGGAATAGTGCAGGAATGGCTCAGAGTTCCTTGTTCAACCAGCGCGCTGCCGGTGGCAGAGGAAGGGCCGCTGGATGGTGACGAGAGAGCAGAGTTCCTGAAGGCTCTCGGAGCTCAGCACGCGGCAAGAGGCACAAGGGGGGTGGGAACGTGAAAAAAGAGAAATCTGCAGAGAATGAGGGACGTGCGGGGAAGGTGGGCGCAACACACAGACTTGTGCCCCATGACTTTGGCCCACCAAGCCCGTGCTCCTGGCAGCGGAATAGAGGCGAGAGGACGGGTTGTGAAGTCCAGCCTAGTCCAGCCTACGAGTGCCAGGTTACAGGTTACAGGTAAAACGTCCGTCAAAGCCGGGGGGGCCATGGACGAATTGCGGATTTTGGGGTAGTACCGCAATATCCGCAGTACCGGAACAAAAAAAGAACCAGAAACGGGGAAGGCAACCTCTACGGACACACACACACACACACACCCGGGGGTGTGATGTTTCCAGCAGGGCGCCGATTGCAGGCCATGGTGGGCGTGGTACAGCCTGGTTATCTTCCATTTGGGGGATTCGTCAGGGCGCTCGCTACGAGAGCGGGAGCCTACAAGAGGCCCCAAACCCCCGAGAACTCCCTTCACGGCCCTGTTCCTGTCATGATCTCTGACTTCCGGTCTGAGCTCCTTGTAACAGGGTTTGCATGGAACGTCGCATACGCGTCGTACACCGAAACCAGCATGGAGCGGGAGCTCGGGCAGCACCAGTATCACTCACCCGCATGATCTCCTAGCCTGGGCACGCTCACATCTTTCGGCTTCCGCATGCGCGGCGCTCTGCAGCCGCGGGCCTGGCTCTCGGGCCTGGGCCAGGCCCCGATCGCTCATTTGCGAACCGAGTCGCTCCAACATATCTGCACCACTAGCCAATGCTTAGCGGAAACAGAAGCGGAGGTCCAGCAACTGGATGGCAGCGTTGATGGAGACACTCTCTTCTTGCAGCGTGAGTTTGTGCACGACAGGCATCGTGAAGTAGTGCAAGCTGATTGAACTACAATCCCTCGTGCGTTCAGGCGTCACGGCGCGGTTCAAGCCGACCGTCATCGGCAGTGCTCCGCCACCGTCGCGCCCCATCCTGGCCAACACGCCAGCCGCTGCTGAGCTGGTACGGTGCTCCTGCTTCTGCTCCGATTCTGCGATCGAGCACTGCCGCATTAGCGGCGTAGCTAACCCACACCCCCCGCGGATGTGGTGCAGATGGAGCGTGCCGTGCCCCAAACACCCACGCCTGAGCCGGTCTACGACCTGCCCACCTTCCTCGAAAACAGTTATCCGCAGGTGGGGCAATATCTGGGGCAGGGGGCGGGCTCGGCAGGGAGCCCTTGGGGTCGTCCCACCCCGTAGGGCGCGGAAGGTCTGGGCATGAAAAGCCTGTGGGCTGCCAGGCATTCCCTTAGCCCCCACTTCAAACACCCCAAACTCATTCTCCTCCTCCACCCCTCGCCCACCCCTCGTGCTCTCCATTCACACCATCGTGCCCCTCGAACCAGTTTGGCGTGCGGCCGCGGAACCCCGGCTACGACTGGCGGCGCTGGGCGGCGGCCCCCGGCAACCTGCGCCTCGAGCCCCTCAGCGGGAGTGGCGGCCACGCCCCCCAGGCGGAGGCCCCCGCGGCGTCCCAGCCGTCTCAATCGAGCCGCGGGGGCGGCAGCGCGGAGGCCCAGCTGGCGCTGCTGCATTCCCTGGACGCGCACATGGCGCTGCCGGCTAGCCGCCGGACAATCACCCGGATCGCAAAGCTGGTGGGGCGGTTGGCGGTTGGGGTGGGGGTTTGGCGGTTGGGTGGGTGGGGCCGACGGTTGGGGGGCGGTGTAGGGTGGGTGGGGGTGGCAAGGGGTCCTTCCAGCGGCTGCCACGGCGGGCATGGTGGGCTTGGCCGGGGTGAGGCGGACGTCGGGTGACATATGGGCGCCGGTGTGGAGTGGGCGCCGGGCAGGGGCCAAGGTGCTGTGGGAGACCGTTTCTGTTGGGCGGCTACGTTGCGGGTGTGCGCCCCCTGGGCACACCTCCACCTTCATCGGCGCCGCACGCGAAAATAATAATAATCTCAACCCAATCTCCCGACATCCAACTGCTACTCGCTGACCGCAGGAGTTGGCTCATCTGTGGTACTACCAGCTGCAGCAGGCGGCGCAGCAGCATCTGGGACCGGGCCGGGGAACGGGTGCTCTGGCGGAGGTGGAACCGGAGGCGGCAGCTGGTAGGGCGGGGCGGGTCAGAGCGCACCTGACGTGTATGCTCCTTTGGTGGGATGGGTTACACTGGCGGCGATGGCCGTGGCTGGTGGTATCGTTGGGTGTTCAGCTGCCTAGGCTGGACCGGTACCCGCCATGTGCTCGAAGATCGTGCTGCGTCCCGCACAAACCCCATGCAGCGGCAGATGCGGCTCCCCGCCAGGAGGCAGCACCTGCGGCCGCCGGTTCCGGAGCCCCCGCATCGGTGCACAAGGGCAAGGCGGCGGCGGAGGTGCAAGCTGCCGCGGCAGCGCCGTCGGCGGCGGCCGCGGCGGCGGCCCCGGCGGCGGAGGCGGGTGACATGGACGATGACATCTTTGCGGCGGCGGACCGGAAGGCGGCGGCTGCGGCGGCAGCACGAGCCAGGAAGGATGCAGCGGCGGCGGCCACCCGGCAGCACGAGGAGATCCGGCGGGCGGAGATGTGAGCAGCGGGACACCGGGGCCCCGGTCGGGCAAGGGGCCGACAACAACCCGCCTGCACGCCTGCTTACCTGCCCTTGGTCACACCCCCGGGGAAACAGGGGTGTGTGACATGCCTTTGGACCCACATGACCCGGAGAATGGTGCTGGGGACACCGGCCGCTGCGTCCGGCGTCCCCAGCCCCGGGCCGGGGACATGCGACGGGCTCTCCTCTCTCCTCCTCCCTCCCCGCCGTGATCCCTCGGGTCCCTCCCCTCTCGGTCCCACCCACCACTCGGTCGTCCGTGACGCCCCGTCCACCGGCCCTGCCCACGCTCCCCCACCCCAGCCTGCGCACGGAGTACGTGTCGTCCCATCCCCCGTCGCCCCATCGCCCCCTCCCCCTCACCTCCTCCCCAGGGACCCGATGTCCTCCCTCCCGCCCGACCTGCGGCGGCGGCTGGAATCCGCCCTGCGCTCCGGCGGCAAGGTGCCCGAGCGCATGTTCCCGCTGAGGCCGGGGGCGCTGAGGGACGAGCTGCGGTGAGGGCCGGGGCCGGGAGCTCAGGAAATGGGATCCGGAATCCGGGGGCCGATTGTGTGCTCCATCGGGAGGCGACCACCAAGGCAGACCCCTCCTTTCACCACTTAGCCATGGCCGGATGGGGATGATATGCGCCTCCGGCCCTTAAGCTGAGCAAGCCTCCCAACCCAATGACTCGCCCCCCCTCTCCGCAGCAACCTGGCCGCCGCGTCGCTGCACCGGCGGCTGCCGCGGGACGCCTTCGCGGCGGAGGGGCGCCGCGTGGCGGGGCTGGTGCCCGAGGGGTTGGCGGGGGCGGAGCGGCTGGACTGGCTGGCGCGCAAGTGGGAGACGTGGAGGTGCGGGCGCACGGAGGAGGGGGGCGTGTGGGGTGTGGGGCGTGGGGCGGCCCCTGCCGCAGAAACAGGAGGGGGAGCGAGCGGGTGGGCTGGTGTGGCACGGGAGGGGGTGGGTGGTATTGAAACTGTATTATGAAGCAGTGTTGCAGCAGTATTCTAGGCAGCTTCTGTCGGGTGGGTGGCACGGAGGTGAGGGCAGGGGATTGGGGTGGGTAGGTGGAGGAGATTGGGGGAGGGAGGGGATGGGGTCTGGTGTCGTGGGGGTACCGTTGGGACGCCGCGGCGGGAGTCAGAGGATTGGAAGGTGTCCTCAATAGCGAGGCCGGAGGCGCAAAGCATCCTAATCCAGTGGCGCAGGAGCGGGGGCGGTGTTGCAAACCCAGCCCCGTTTGCTTGCCTGTTGCTTATAACTTCATAGCAGAAGCGTATTGAACCAAATGTACCGTAACACGGTGTACCCTAACCCACCACGCCACCCGCCCCGCCCAACCCCGTCCCGCGGTCCGCTGCAGCTTGTCAAGGGGCCCCATGAAGCAGGTGGGCGGGCGGGGGTTGGGGCTCGAGAGGGCGAGGGTGGGGCCTTGGGAAGGCCGGGCGTGGGGGCGCGGGTGGGGGCGCGGGTGGGGGCGCGGGGTGTGTTATGTACATGCGCGGGGTGTGTGTGTTGAAGGGTAAAGCACAACTGGGGGCTCGGTGGAGCAGCCGGGGCTGTCGCGTTGGTGTGTGGTTGGCTGGTTGGGTTGGGTCGCAGCGCAGGACCCCAAAACCCTCCGCCCCGCGCTGCCCCCGCCGGACAGCCCCCTCCGGACTGCTCTGCACTCCATCGCTCGGCCGTCCTCGGACTGAGAAAAGCCCCTCCCGGACCACCCCCACCCCCACCCCCACCCCCCTCCGACGCGCCCCCAACAGCCGACGGCCGCGGACGAGGCGCTCCAGCAGCAGGTACGGCAGGGGGTGGCACAGTACGGCGCCGTTTTGGTGCGGCAATGCGCCTGCATCAGGCGTGTGTGGGTGCAGGCCGGGCGGCGGCTCGCGGCAAGTCAGGCAGCCTGGACGGATGACGCACCCGACCCAGCCCTACCCAGCTCAGCCTTCGACGAATCGGGGTGACGTGCGCCTCGGGCGTCTTCACTGAGAGAGTCTTCAAATCCTTGTCCCATCCCCCACACATGCTCGTCCCCCCCCCCGCCCCGCCGCAACGACGTAGGTCTCCTCGTCATCCCCGCCCGCCCACTGGGCCGACGTGCCGCTAATGTCGTACGTCGACGGGCTCACGTCCATCGTGGCGGCGCGCAGTGCCGTACGGCGGGCGGCCGCGGAGGCGGGACCGGACGGAGCGGCCAGGTGCGCCTTCCCACCCCGGGCGTGCGCGTGGCTGTGGGTGTGGGTGGTGTTTTCTAAATGCGTGGTGGTGGTGTGTCCTATATGGATGGTGGTGTGCGGGCCCCATTGATGGGCGTGTCATGCCTCGAGTCTGGGGATGGGGTAAGTGAAGAAGTGAAACGGATAGCGTCGCGGGCACCGAATTGCATCACGGTGTGTGTTATGTATGCGTAACGGTATGCTCAAAACATTCTACATTCGACAAAACAGTTATATAACCGACAAAACAACCTAGCCGGCAGCCCATGAGCCCGACCCATCTAAGTGACCCTCTAAGTACTTAACGCTGGGGCGCTGGGCGCTGGGGCCCTGGGCTGGATATAGGTAGTTGAGATGGGCTGGGCTGGGCTGGGCTGGGGTGGGCTGGGTGGGCTGGGCTGGGCTGGGCTGGGTGGGCTGGGCTGGGCTGGGTGGGCTGGGCTGGGGTGGGGTGGGGTGGGCTGGGCTGGGCTGGGGTGGGCTGGGGTGGGCTGGGCTGGGCTGGGCACGGTGTGTGTGTATGCCGCATGCGCGCTGGGGACTCCCCAGCCAGCACGCTCCCCAACCCCTCCCCTGCCCCCCTGCCCCGTACCCTCACGGCCTGGCACACGCCCTTCCTAACCCCTCTCCCCTCTCCCGCAGCCTGCGCGCGGCGGTGTCCTCGCTGTCCGCCCGGTCCCCCCGTCCTGGTGCGCACCCCGCCACCCCCCTGCTGGCCCTCCTCACGGACTACCTGGCAGTCAAGTACCAGGACCTGCTGCACGCCTGGTGGGCGGGGCAGGGCGGGGCGGGGCCGGGGACCGGGCAGGGCTGAGACGGGCAGGGCTGAGACGGGCGGGCGGGCGGGTGGGGGCGCTGCTCGGTCCGCGGGCAGGCCGAGCGATGACCGGTCGCGCAGCGCACCGAAGCCGCGTCCTTACCAGCGGGGAGTGGGGTTGGGGCGGGGGTAGTGAAGGGGATGGTTACGAGCGCAGGGGAAGGGAGGGAGGGGGAACACGTCGGCGGCGGGGGGGGAGCGGGGGGGAGGCGGGGGGGAAGACGTCGGCGGCGGGGGGGAGCGGGGGGGAGGCGGGGGGAAGGACGTCGGCGGCGGGGGGGAGCGGGGGGGA
>LSYV01000056.1:589618-606515 GCA_001584585.1 Gonium pectorale
CCCGAGGGGGAGGAAGAGGGGGAGGCAAGCGGGGCGGACGAGGGCGGACGAGGGTGGAGGAGCAGAGTTTGGGGCCGGGGCGGGGCGGGCATGTGGGCCGCAGGGCAGTCGGGGGCGGGGATTGGGGGCGACACGCTGGCAGCCAGCGGGACCCGGAGGCGGCGTCGCCGTGGCGGGGGAGGGGGTTTAACGCGTGCGGCGAGGACAGGAGCAGGAGAAGGGAGAGGAGGGGTGGCGGGCAGGCGGGGCTGCAGACCTAGCGCACGCCGATCCGCTCTCCGAACCCCTCTCCCCCACCCCCCTTCCCCCAACCCCGCCTTGAAACCTACCCCTCGACCCCGACCCCGTCAGACATCCTGGGCTGGTCGGTGTACGACGCCTTCCTGGAGAACTACTTTGCGCACTTCCCCCACAACCAGGTGCGCCTCGCGCCTCGGCGTACGTGGGTTTGTGTGGCGCCGGTGAGGAAGCTGCCAGTATGCACACGGCGCGTTTCTGTGGGTTTGTACCGGAGGGGGGTATGTGTGGGTGTGTGTGGCGTGGGGACGGGGGTTGGGAGATTTGACAGCGTCCCGCGCGCGACGCGTGCGCAGGGGTGTTGAAAAGGAACAACGCACACGACGAGCGTAAGCGCGAAAGTGGTGATGTTGTTGTAGGGGTGTTGTAGGGGTTTCGAAGGCGTGATGTCCCTGCATGTTCGGCGACCACCACCGTAGCCCCCGATGCGGCCCAGAATTCTCTATGGTGTGACCCTATGCAATGCAGTGCTGGGGTGCGCCTAGTCTGGCCCTACGTGCATCGCAGGTGTGTGTGTAACGTGCGGCGTGTTTGTGTGGGCGTACAGGTGCTGGTGCTGTACACGGACGACCTGGCGCAGCGGCCGCTCGAGACGTTCCGCCGAGTGGAGGCGTTCCTGGGCGCACCGCCCCACGAGTACGACCAGCGGCGCAGCGCCATGGTGTTCAATAGCCGGGAGTGCTACGTGAGTGGCCAGGCGGGCGGGGGCGCGGGATGGGCCGGTCCGGCCGGATCGCTGACCCGTGGGACAAGGCCGGGCCGACCCACGGGACGGCTGGCAGGGAAACCGGGCGGTGCCGGGCGGGAGGCGACGCGAGCACCGAACCCCCCTCCCCTCGATTGCCGATCCCCCGCCCCCGAGTGCCCCTCCTCCACGTGTGACAACTGGCGAAGAGGCAAGGCAGCCGCGTTCGCCGGCGTTGCCGAGTCCGTGAGAGCGCGCCGCGTATCACCTGCCCCTCACAAAACCCATTTCCCAGCTTCCGCATTCTCCCTGCCTCGCACCTGATTCGGTGGGCCGGACGGACTTTTTCTTACTTCGCCTGAACGGTTGGGTACGGCATGCGGCTCTGGCCTCTCTACTACGAACACGCCTTTGACCTGCTCTGGCCGTGTACGTCAATCTCCGTCGTGGACTCACCCTTACGCCCTTCAAACTCCCTCTGTCCCCCACGCAGCCACTCACCCACCCACCTCCTGCTCGTCTGCTTCGTATGCCATTCGGTGTCCCCTTCTTCATAACCGCCCGCCCACCCGCCCCAGTCCACCGTTTGCTCTTTAAAAAAAACCTGTTCCCTCGCCTCTCGCCCCGGGTCACCCTGGCCGCGCAGTCCTGGAAGTGCGGCCGTACGGCGGGTGAGATCCGGCCGATGGCGGCGGTGGGCGACGGCTCGGGCGTGGCCGAGGACGGCCCCTTCGCCGCCGCCGTGGGCCGGCTGGCTTCCTTCTACCGGCCGCACGTGCAGCGGCTGTTCCGGTGGGCGGACGAGGGCCGCATCGCGCAGCCGCCCGCGGCGTGGCGGGAGGCGTACAAGTGATACAGCATCTGCGGCGCGCAGCGGGGCGTGCTGTGTGTGTGTGTGGGGAGGGGCGAAACCTACGTGGGAGAGCGCGGGCGAGGAGAGTAGGAGACGACCTCACTGGAGATGCTTTGGGGGCCGTGCCGGGCGCGGTGGTCTGTGCCGGGTGGCAGGGTGCGTGGGTTGGAGGGGGGGAGCCCGGGCCGTCCGGGCCGCTGGGCGCCGCCGGCTGATGAATCAACGAATGGACGCGAAGGAATGAACCAACAAGCTCTCAAGATATGCGGCGCTTGGGGGGGGAGGGGGAGGGAGAGGGGATAATACGGAACGGGAAACGGGTCGCGAGGGAGAGGGGGGAGGGGCCGGCGGCGGGGTCGGGGCGGGGCAGTGCGCGGGGGAACCCCCGTGGGCCCAGGGCCTTGGCGCCCGCGTGGAGTTGCCGGATTGGAGCGGTTGATCGGTTGGGTCGGTTGGTCGGCTGGATGTTGGTCGTTGAGGAAAGGGTGATCGCGGCCATGCGCATGCATCGCTGGCACGTCGGCCGGAAGGGCCGAGTGGATGTCAGTGGATAAAAAGGGATCGTGCTCAAGTACCCGTTGGGTTGACCTTCGGCAGGCAGGAAGTAGACGCAGGAGTTGCGGTGCGGTGTGTGGTTTGCGATCCTCGTATGCACGCGGGGCGTCCAGTCAGGACTATAGCTTATCAAGGAAAGACTCGATGCCCGCATGTCAGTCGCAGTTCAAGGTAGCATAAATGGCGTCCCCCTACCGTACTGTGCCAGTAGTGCTATGCCACTCGCTGCGCTGACGCGCTGCAGCTTCGGCCCCGGCCCTTGTTGCTGGTTGGCGCCGGCCCTTAAGCAACAAGTCAGCACGCACCGACAACTGGTCAGGTCCTGTCGTACATGCGTACGGCGATCGACATCAAAGGGCACACATGATATCTAAGCGATGTTGCCTGGGGAGTGCCGTGAGCGGTTGTGCTTTAGTGTTGTCGAGGCGGGTGCTGCGTTGGGTTTGGAATGCGCCGAGGGGGGGCGGAGGGCGAGGGCTCCGGAGCAATGAAGCTGTACGGGCGTACGGCGCACACTCATGCATCCCTTCCCCACATGCGTTGTACGTTCCCCAGTATGACGGGAGTTGCACCCCTTCGAATAATTTGTAGGCCTGAGGTTCGTTGATTGCTGCGGATACGTTTTTTCCTGTTGCTGGGTGCATGCGAATCCTGCGTGTGTGCGTATGTACGAAGCCGTACTGCTCAGCATCACGTCGTTGCGAGTTGGCGTGACGTGGCGCGGATATGTGCGCCGATGGGCAGTTGTTGGTGTCATTTGGTGTGTCGGCCCCCGCCCTGCCCGCCCCCCCTCACCGGGCGCGCCGGGCGGGGGGGCCGCAGGCTGGCGCAAGCTGGCAAGGGCCGGCGTGGCATGGCCTCGGGGCCAGCCTGGTTATCTTAAACGTTTTTTTCCGAAAAACACCCCTTGTTGTGAACATGATTTACGAAAAATGAGGGCAAACTTGACCCGGACTTGAGAAAAATGAGGTTCTGATAGGCCACATGTCGTCGTCAGCCACACGAATTCCAGGGTCCGCAAACAGCCCAAAACGTACGGGTCCGATCCCCTCTGCCGCCAATAATGGACGGCCGCGGCAACATCTCACAAGACCCCTACTTGGATGCAGGTGCTCAGTTCCGATTCATTAACATCGGTTTCGTGGTGAGTCTGATGGGCGGTGAAGTATCAGGTGCTTATGTGCGTGATGATTCGGTTTTCGTTTTGCACCACTGGCAGCACCCCTCGAAACGTTTACGAAAACGGCACGGTTCCGTAGGAGCGAAATCGTCCCCAGCCAAACGAATTTCGTGGCCTCCTGGGGAAGGGGAAACGTGCGGCCTGACAAATCCCCCAAATGGAAGATAACCAGGCTGCCTCGGGCCCTCCGCGCTACCGTAGTTCGCTTTCGCTTGAATGGCTCCGAAGTCCGAACTCAGATCCCCGCGGAACTAGCACTTTCTTGGCACTTTCCCCTCGGCCCTCAGCGCCCTGCACCGCCCACGCGCCCCGGGGTTGAGCAGCCGCCTGTGCATCGCCCTGTGCCCGGTGAGTTCACCGGCCCGAGTCGCAGCAGGGCAGGGGGGGACCGAGGGGCTGCGGTGGGACCTCGGCACTATCGGCAGCGAGCGATGGGGTGGGCGAGGGACAAGCCGGGGTGCGAGCGACAGGGATCCCTTCCCCGCACCCCTCCCCGGGGGTGAACGCACCCGGCGCACGGAGTGGCACGCCGTACGCGCCTCGCCTCCACACCCCCATGCCGCAAAACATGCAACGCCGTGCGCAGCGCTTGCGGTGGAAGTGTGGATGGGAGTGAGCAGTGAGGGGCGGGCGGAGAGGCAGGCTGGGAACTGGGATGTCCAGTCGCAGCACGGAGCGACCAACCGTACAGACCGTACTGACGGAACACGGAAGAGGCATTGGTGCCGTGTCCGCCTCGCGGAAGTTGCAGTCGAGGCAGCAGTATAGGTCCCCTTGGGTCACCTGGGAAACTACAGAGTCAGCGTGAACGATGCACTTGCCGCAGAGCTGCGACGCTGCGAGCCTGCCTTGCTGGAGTGCTGGTGTGCCAGCGTCGTGGAGCACAATACACGTAACATAACCACGCATCCACCCACCTCAGCTTACCACACCGATCCATACATCGGAGGGAGACTTGGCACAACGCGGAATACATACGCGATTCACACAGGCAAGAGGTTGGCGGGAAGGTATGGGCAAAGCCATGCGCGCGCAGACCACAGGAGGGGTTGGGGTTGGGGGGCGGGGTGAGGGCAGAGCTGGCTCTGGGCGAGCGCCGTTTGCATGTTTTCTTGCGGTGTCTGCGTGCACAGCGTATATCTGAAATAGCTGCCATACAAGCAGAGTGTACTGCCGGAAATGGCTTTGTGTCTACCCTAAACACGGCATATGCTGTACGACATGTGGCTCTTGCTCGTCCATCCGATTAAATGAATGGACCCGCCTGCGCAGAAAGTGTTACTCTCGCCTTACAGGAATCAAAAATGGCACAGGACTCGGACACCCAGCTCATTCAGGTCGGGCTCGCTTTTCATCCGCCGCCTGAGTAGCCGCCTCAGGAGGCAGCTCGCTTCCCGCTGCTAAGCGTATCTAAAGCGACAGCATGTAACTCTATTGTGATCGCTTGTAGCTCCGCATAACGCTGTCTGGCTTCCGATGCCCGCCAACAGGCCAAGTTGGCCAAGCTCGGCTTGGACCAAACTCCGGAGGAGTTCGTGGCCAGCCTTGCTCCTCCGGTTAAGCGGCGTGTGGAGGCGCTGCAGGAGCTGCAGTCCAAGCACGATGAGCTTGAGGCGCAGTTCCGTAAGGAGCGCGCCGAGCTTGAGGCCAAGTACGAGAAGCTCTACGGTGCGAGCACTTGTCCAGAGCATTATGACGGGCGCGTGCGCAATAGAACCTTGGCCCTTTTCGCTCTTCCGGTTCGGGATCTTCACTGACGCGGTTCTTTCTGTGCACTGTCGCAGCTCCTCTGTACGTCGAGCGGTCGGAGATTGTCCAGGGGAAGAAGGAGGTGGCACCCAAGGAGGGAGAGGAGGCCGGCGACGGTAAGTACTAAACCCGCAACATCTGCCCCGCACACGCGGGAGCAGCGATGAAGCCCCAAACACCACGTCCCCTTGCATCCCTCATATCACAGACAGCATCAAGGGCATTCCCGAGTTCTGGCTGGCCGTGCTGCTCAAGTGCGAGGTGACCATGGACATGATCAAGGACAAGGACATGGACGTGCTGAAGTACCTGCGTGACGTCCAGGTGCGCCGCGGACGTCCATGACAGGCATCTTCGCTTTGTGCAGCCGCTTTCACTTGAGCTTGGTGTCCAAAACACCCTTGGGCGGGATACCCCGTCGACGCCAGGGACACCAGCCTAGACACTGCCGTCTTGGGCGGGCCTCTAGAGTACTTTGGTACAGCACTTCGAACAAGCCCTGCGTGGGGCACGTTCGTACCGACTCGGGCCTCCTGATCCCCGTCCGCCCGTGCGGCCGCTCCCGCTGAACCCCGTTCAGGCCGAGGCGCTGGTGGAGGACGGCGTGTCGCACGGCTTCAAGCTGCGCTTTTTCTTCGACTCCAACCCCTACTTCACCAACGAGGTAGGCGCAGCAGCAGCGGCGGAGGCGGGCGGCTTCTTTGGAGGGCGGAATCGGCGCGCGCAACGGCGCCTCGCCGAAAGCGGGTCGGACCGTCGGGTTGTCACTGACCGTAGCAGCACGTAAAAGCATGCTTGCATAGAGAGGATGCGAGGGGGGCTTCATTTTTGACGCCGGTGCCCCATGTAATAGAGAGGCCGGGGCACTAGGGGAATGGGCTTGGCCGTGTCGGGTGATGGAGCCAGGCACCCTACTGCGCCAATTGGCGGCGTTTACGGGGACATCCCTCGTCCGACTGGCGGGAGCGTTTGGCGCTGGCACGGAGCACATTGAGACAGGCGTTAGCCTGTCGGTATTGTGCAGTAGGACAGAGGAAGATGCGGCGATGGGCAGAAGGGCGGCGGTTGGGCGTGTGTGGGCGGCATGGAGCGCACGCAGGTGCTGCGCCCGTGTGATTGGCCGCCACCCCGGACCGCCGGGCAAGACTGCATCTAGAAGCCATCACTTACATCTCCCCTCGCGCCGGATCGCGCGTTTAATGGGCCCTGCTCTAGTCCGATTTGCCCCTTGCCCCGCCGCCCTTTCGCTTTTGTAGATTCTCGAAAAGACGTACCACATGCTGCCCGAGGACGAGGGTGTGCTGGAGCGCGCAGAGGGAACCAAGATTGAGTGGAACCCAGGTGCGGCCCTCCGATCGGGTCATGTGGGTGCGTGGATGGGGGCCCACAAACAGGGCGAGGAAGGGCGGGCAGACGTGCGGGATTGCCGACGGTCGGCAGTGGCGCCAAGCATGGCAGCTGCTCTCAGTTCTGCTAGTCGGAGCTGTTCACTACATGGAATTTGCGCTTTACTGGTGTGTGAAGTGTCCGCCTACCGCGCAGTCCCCGTTCGGTCTGGTCAGTCGCCTCGCCCAGCTGCTGTCCTGTTGAACGATACCCGCCTGCCCCCTACCTCCGCGCCCATGCTCCCATGCTCGCAGGCAAGGACGTGACGGTCAAGGTGATGAAGAAGAAGCCCAAGAAGGGCGGCAAGGGGTCCGACAAGCCCCAGGTGAGGCGCTGACCTGCCTCGCCTCCCCCTCATGTGTCGGCTAGTTGCTGTTGTGTTCTTGTCAAACGCTTGCTGCTCATCTCCCATCGGGGTGAACTGCCAGCGTTAAGGTTCCTGGCCGGCGGCCGTCTGCCTCATCAGGCCCCTGCTGGCTCGGTCCCACTCGCTGCGCACCCGCCCCGGACCGTCTCCTGGTCTCCTTGCTGGGTTGGGCTCGGCTCGGCTAATTGCAGGGTCACCCTTCGTGTCTGTTGCCCCGTTATTACCCCGTGCAGGTCAAGACGGAGCGGGTGGACTCGTTCTTCAACTTCTTCGACCCGCCCCAGGTGCGTACGGCCGGCTGACCCGGTGTTTTGTGTGTTGGTTCAACCCGCCGCTCTGGATTGAAGGCTAGAAGCCTGCAACCTGCAGTTGGCGAACGAAACTCTTACACCACGTGAACTCTGACCTTCCCCCAACTCCGGCCCCAGGTTCCGGACGGCGAGGAGGAGATCGACGAGGACACGATGGAGGAGCTGCAGGCCATCATTGAGGCCGACTATGAGGTACGGCAGTGCGGGGGGCACAGCAGTGAGGGGCCATGCGTCTCGATGAGGGGGAGAACGCACCGGGTCGCGTCCGATTGCATCTTCAAGCGCCCCAAGCACCCGCCGCCGCGTTCACAGCCGTGGCGGCGCGCGGGATACCTTACACGGAGGGCGCCAAATGAACCGCAGCCCGGTGCTGCGGCCATTCAGTAGATTATCCGTGCGGCTGCCTCAAACCCTAACCGGCCCTCGGACATGAGCCTGGACGGTCAAATCACGAGCAGATCATCCTCGCTAGGCAACTTGCTGTGTACCTCCCCTGAGCATCATCGTGCCTGTGGCTGGAAGCTGCGCAAGGCCGCGCCCCAAGCACCCGACGTCACCCCCATTCTGTGGCGGCGCGCGGGATACCTTCTACGGAGGGCGCCAGACCATCCGCGGCTTGACTGCGGCCATTCAGTAGATTATCCGTGCGGCCGCCCCAAACCCTAACCGGCCCTCGGACATGAGCCTGGACGGACACCCTCACACGCACGTTGACGTATGTATGGTGGCCTCCAACCCGATAGCCGATGGTAGCATGTTTGTCCTAGGCGAGGGACGGCTCGCGCCCCAAGCACCCGCCGCTGCGTTCACAGCCGTGGCGGCGCGCGGGATACCTTATACGGAGGGCGCCAAATGAACCGCAGCCCCGTGCTGCGGCCATTCAGTAGATTATCCTTGCGGCTGCCTCAAACCCTAACCGGCCCTCGGACATGAGCCTGGACGGTCATTCTTAGACTGCATCTTGAAACCACACTGGCACGGCCATAGCGATCCATGGGTGGGTTGGCCGCACCATGAAAGACTATGCGTGTTGGCTATCCTGATTCATGATGATCCCCCGTTCACCACGGACGCCCCTCCTCTTCCGATTCACTGCACCCAGGTCGGCGCCACCATCCGCGAGAAGCTCATCCCCGAGGCGGTGTCCTGGTTCACGGGCGAGGCAGCGGAGGAGGAGGACGGCCTGTTCCTGCCCGGGGACGACGACGACGAGGACGAGTGAGGCAGCGGCGGGCACGGCGGGTGGGGCGATTGTTGAAATGCCCGAGGCAGCGTGCGACTTGGGCCGCATGTGCGACCAGACCGGAAGGTGGCGGGGGGGGGGATGGCTGCCGGCAGACGCCACAGGATGTTCTGTAGTTTCGGCTCGGGCGGGCAGGCAAACCGAGTGGCAGCGCTTGGGAGCCTGGGGAGCTGCTCCCAAGCCGTGGACCTGCAGGGTGTGTGGTTCTACCCAACCGTTGTTTTGACCAACCGTGTCTCCATCGCTCCGCCCTGCTTCCGCTGTGCAGCATCGATGGCGACGACGACGATGAGGGCGAGGATGAGGACGAGGAGGGCGAGGAGGGTGGCCAGGGGCAAGCGCCGGGCCAGGGGCAACAGCCGCCCGAGTGCAAGCAGCAGTAGAGGGCCCTCCTGCCTTGCTCTTGGAAGGGTCAGGGCCAGCCTCGTGGCAGCTGAGTCTGCGGGGCGGCTGGCGGGAAGGCGGTATGCTGGGCCGCCCTCGCCATTCGGCGCGCTTGCTGCCAGCGGCCGCTGACTGACTGACAGCTCCCACCTGTATCGGTGGCGCGGCGAGTGCGCGTTTGCAGGGCTGCGTGTCGCGAGTGTGTCGTTTGTAGTGAACATGTTTTGCTTCGTAACCGCTTTGGCGGCTTGGTGTTTCAGCTTATGGCGGTGGCGCGTGCCCTACCTGGGTGCCCGGCAATGGTGCACAGGTAGAGGTGGCTGTTGGCAGGGTGCCACCGGCGCTTGACCTGTCGGCACATGTCGTTGAGGAGCTTTGTACCACTCCCATTGGGTCAGCACCTTATCTCAACCCTGTGAGGCGCGTCAGGGGCGCCCCCCATCCCTCGACGCTGGCGCATTGCTTAGGCGCTTTTGAGCTTTGAACTTGGGGTCTCGAGACGTGGGTTCCTTGCGTCGCTGCAGGTTTAATGTCAGCAGGAGTACATCTTATGAATCCTGGTCGAAGGCGCGTGGGCCGGCGATTCGTTGTGTCGCCAGCATGTCCTCACCCGTTTTCTTCCATCCCCTGCGCCGGGGCTCGATGGTCGTTCCCACGGGCGGCGCACGGCACTGCCGAGCGCCCCGGCGAAAGTGGGGCTGTGTAACAGGGTCTGCGAATGAGTATCCTCGAATGTTCTGCTTAACGAGCACATCTCGCACCCCAGAACGTTGCATGATTCACTAGGCAGGGTGGGACTCCGTACATTGAAAGCAAGTTCGTATCAGTCTCGAGCAATTAAGAGTCAGTTGTGTGATCATGGGGGACGGGGCTCAACGAGTGTCACGGGGCGCCTAAATACACATTGTAAGGCTGGTGGGAAGGTGCTGTACGGCGTGTACGGCACTGAAGGGGTCTGCAAGGGCATGCAGTGGCGCGGGCAGTGGCGCGGAGAGGGGGTGGCAGAGTCAGTGCTAGGCGGGGGAGGAGGTACAGAATGGCGGCAGTCCTGGAACGGGGCCAAGGGCAGAAGTCCAGGAGCAAGTACGCAGAAAGGCAGCATGTGCAAGGTTCCAAGGCGCTCCTGGTGGTCTGTGGGTATCATTTGAATATCATTTTCGCTCTTAAAAAGGATAGTTTGCGTTGCTTCGTGCTCTGACTCGTGTGGCCGCTTTCGGAAAAGGAAACGACACGTGGGCCGCCGTTGCCGCTTGATCTCGACCATCCCCGCCCCCGCCGTGCGCTTATGGTAGCATAAGCCATGGACGCATCTTGAGTGCAAAGGCGCCCTGCTTACAGCCATTGGCGCAGAGTTTCTGAGCGCTCTCCCCCAACCCCGTATAGTGGGCAGAGCACCAAGATCCGCAAGCCCATACCTTCGAAGCAGTACGGGTCGACGGCTCTCAACCGCAGCACCTCCTGTTACCATTGCCTTCTCACAGCCTGCAGCCGTGCGGCCCGATGCCAGGCTCGCACACGCAGCGACACTGCGGCCGGCAGCACGCCGCTCCCTTCCCCGTTTCTGGTTCTCGTTTTTTCTTGCGCCTCCTTGCTTGCCTTTGCCTGGGGCAGGCCACAGGTCCCCACGTGTCAGCCAGCACCCCCAGCCGTCGCCTCGGTCCGCCGACTGCGGACCGCCCATCCGCCGTACGGTACCCGCACGCGGCGCGGCGCAGCGCAACAAGCGGCTCCTGGGTACCCCACGCCAGTGATGCCGCTGCAGCTGCCAGCCTGCCACACACAGGACTGGTTGATGTATCGTGCCGATCGAGGGCAGGAGGACACGAAACGGCTTCGCCCCTACGGGCGCCGCCCAGGCCCCAGCGCCGTGCCCCGACCGCCGGCAAGCACTCCACGCCCCCACCGGCCTCACGCCCACCCACACACGCGCGGCCGCCAAACACGGGCCAGGGGCCGCCAGCGGGGCGGCGCCCAATGCAGCAACCCCGGCCCTGTGTGCCAGGGCGAGAGAACCCACCCGCTACGCCCCAGCGCATGTGCTCTGCGCGCCGCATCCATTCCCTCTTCCCCTTCTGGCCCCCAGCAGCCACACGCCTCCCTCGTTAGTTGGTCAGCCCCTCTGCCGATCCCCGCTCCTGTCCCCACCCCTCTGTGCACCAATAAACCAGGCCAACGGCGCCCAAGCGGCCCGCCTATATGACGATCTCCTTGGGCACCGGCTTGCGAATGTGGCGCATGGTGGAGCCCGGCTCCTGCGGCTTGAAGGGCGCGAAGGAGCCGTAGGGCTTGGGGATGCCCAGGCTCTCGGGGATGTAGGCGTTGGGGCGGGGCTCTGCGGGAGTGGCCGGGAGCGGCAGCGGGGGCGGGGGCGGGGAAGTAGGGTGGCGCGGGAGGTCGGCTTTTGAGCGAGGCGCATGGGCGGCGCAGATCGGCGGGTGGGCGCCCAGGCGGGGGGCAAGAGGGGGGGACACACCATGGTTATTGGCTTATCACGGATGCGGGATGCGGGCCCGGCGGGCGGGTCGTGATGCTCCCCCCTCCCGCCGACAGCCTCACCCGCCGCCGACTGGACCTGGCTGATCCGCTGCTCCAGCACCTCCGCCACCGCCCGCCGCTCCTCCGACAGCGTCTCCAGGGTGGCCCGCTCGCGCTCGATGCTGCAGTGGTGTGTGTGTGGGGAGGTGGGGGGTGTTTGGTTGGTGGGCAAGGGACGGCGCAGGGGGGGTAATGGAGGGGGGGGGGGCTGGAGCGGCACGCCACCCGGGACGCCACCCGGGACACACCCAACCGCCGTGTAAACCCACGGGGCTCATCAGCGGGGGACATGTGAGCTGGATACCGTGAAGTGCCAGTCGCCATGCAGACGGGGCGGGCATAGCGACATACAAAGAGAGATACAGTACATCCACCTCCACAACACGCACACGCACACGCGACGCACCGCGACCACTCCCGCTCCGCATCGTCGGTGGGCGGCTCGCCCGCCTCCAGCCGCTGTTCCGCCACCGCCACCGCGGCCTCAAGCTCCTCCTTCTCAGCGCCCAGCTTGAGCGCGCTGGCCTGCGGGCAGGGTGGGGGTGCGGGGGCAAGGGAAGGTGGTTTCAGGAGGTGGTTAGGGGGGCAGGGTTAGAGAGGAGGGGGCAGGCATCGCGCATTAGGAATGTCACCGAACAGGTCGTGGCCCGCGCATGTCGCCCAGCTGCCGTTGGGCACCCTCGCACCCAACGCCCCATGCCGGGGCCCGCAGCCGCAGCGCCCGGACCGGCAGTCCAAACAAACAACGGTCACCCCACCCGCCCCGCGCACTGACAGGGACCCAACGCCCCCCTCGCCCACCTAAACGGCTGCAACGACCGACACCCCACCCTATGCGATTCGGTGTCCGCAACGCGACCCGTTTCCCATTCCGTAATACCCCCCTAGTCTGCCGCCCACCCGCCCACGCATCCACCCACGCACCCAGCCGCCCACCGCCCATCCACCTGGTACATTGACAGCTCCGACACCGTGGCCATGATCTTCCGCGTCACGCCGCGCAGCTTGGACTGGTAGTCGTTGACGCGCTGCGCCAGCGCCAGCGTGTCGGAGCGCCCCTCGGCGGCCTGCTGTCGCAGCTTGTCGGACAGCGAGGTGATCTCCTCCAGGATGAGCTCCTTCTCGAGCAGCTGCTCCTTCTTGTCGTTCAGGCGCTCTTCCAGGGACTGCGCGGCGTGGGAAGAGGGTTGGAAGGTTATCTCAGTAGAGAAGCCCTGGGGCGCATTCCTCTCCCGACCGTTGAAATCGGCTGAGCGCTGAGGGTGGAATGGAGGGGCCAGGGCCCCCGGTGCTCGGGACTCCCGGTGTTCGCCCGATGCCGCACCTCCTGGTGGTCCGTCGCATGTATGGACCACGTGGTTTGACGGGCTTATCAGCCCGAACCGGCCGAATCCCTGGCTGACTCCCAAGCCAAGCCCGTCGACCGGACCCGACCCGAAAGCCCGACTCGCAAGCAGGGAGAGCCCAGGTTCTCCCGGAAAAGCCGGGGGGACGGGCGGCGGGGGAGGGGGCTTGAACGGGAAAAAAGGAGTGAACAACGATGAGCTGGGCGCCAGCAGCGTTTGTCCCGCAGGGAGGGGCGCTGTTTGTGATGGAGGTGGGTGGGTGGGTGGATTTGGGGGAAGAGCACCGGTGCGCGTAAAACAAGAATCTCCCCCTTCAAGCACGCACCCGCCCAGCCCCAGCTCCGCGCGCCGTCGCCCACTCGCGCCAACGCAACCTGACGCACCCTCCGCGTCTCCCCCTCACTCGCAGCTCCCGACATACCCTGCACTGCTACCCCCATCCCCATCCTGCCACCTCGACGCCCTGGCCCGCGCTTGCCTGTATCTTGGCGCTCAGCTCCTCCCGGTCGGGTATCTTGCCGTCCAGCATGCGCCAGCGGCCCGCGTTGCCCGGGTCCTCCAGCGCAAGCGACAGCGCCTCCGCCTCGCGCCGCGCCTCGAACAGCGCCTTCTGCAGCCCCGCCACGTCGCAGTCCAGCAGCGGCACGCTGGGCACCAGCCGCTGCATCACGCCGATGGAGCGCTCCAGCTCCGACACCTCCAGCCGGAGCAGCCTGGGAGGTGGGAGGTGGGGTGGGGCGGAGTGGGTGGGAGGCGGTGGGGAGGGGGTGGGGGGCCAGGAGGTTGGGGCCAAAGGCCGAAGGGCCGGGCTGTTATGAATCCTGGTTCATCACGCCGGGTGCAGGTGCAGGTGCGCACCCGGCGCGACGAACCTCGGGGAAGGAGGCAAAGCAGGCAGCACCCGTTGCACACCTACCAACCACAACAAGCTCCCCCAGACCCCCACCCCACACAAACACCCCGCCACGGCCGCCGCCCCCGCCACCAGCCCGCCCTTCCCCCGTCTGCCCTGCCCCCACCCCACCCCGGCCCGTCCGCCTCACCTCGCCTCGTCGTC
The DNA here is from genome assembly GCA_001584585.1 of Gonium pectorale. Lineage (NCBI taxonomy): Eukaryota > Viridiplantae > Chlorophyta > Chlorophyceae > Chlamydomonadales > Volvocaceae > Gonium > Gonium pectorale. The sequence goes on from LSYV01000056.1 coordinate 603,567, forward strand.
CCTCCTTCGCAACTGCAGCTGCCCGCCCTTGATGACCTCCTCCTGGATGTTGGACTTCTCGTACAGCACACACAGCTCGTCGTTGCGGTCAATAAGCATGATGCCTGAGGCAAGAGGGTGTGTGCGTATGTGTGTGTGTGGGGGGGGGATAGTGGTGACCACCGCATCCGGCAAGTGCTGGGCATCGTGGCGCGTGGGTGCACACTGCACAGCTTCGAACTGCCCAACCCAGCCACTGCGCCCGCCACCCCCCTCCCCCCTCCCCTCCACATCCATTCTCCCGCCCTGCCCCAATGGCCCCCCTCCGCCCTACCCGTGTAGTTGCGCGCCTCAATGACCAGCTCGTACTGCTTCTTGAGCCGCAGCATCTCCTTCTCGCAGCCGTTGATGATGGCGTTCAGCTTGTCCACCTCGGCGATCTGCTCGTCCACGCAGCCCTGCTTGTCGCGGAACACCATGCCCAGCCTGGGCGGCGGAGGGGGCGGAAGGGGTGGATGGTGCTGGTGTGCGTCGGGGGCGGCTGGGTGGCGGGCGTGGACATGGGACAGGGAGCGCAGCGGCGTGGGGACTGTACTGCCTGGTCGGAGGAGGGGAGGCTGCGCGGCGCAACCAGGGCGACGGCCCCCCGCCCCCCACGCCGCCAGCACGCTTCCATCGCGCGTAAACCCCCGCCATTCCGTGCTTCCCATACCTCAGCCCTTCCTCGCCCCAGCCCCCCCGCGGCCTGCCCCCACCTGCCCAGCTCCACCCGCAGCTGGTCCCGCTCCGCGATGTTGGCTGCGTGCTGCGTGTGCTGCTGCTGCAGCAGCTTGTCCTTGAGGCCCACCTCGGCCGCCAGGATGTCCAGCTCGTTCTGGAGCACCTTGAGCTTGTCCTTCATCTCGGTGGTGCTCTGGCTGGCGGCCTGGGGGGCAAGGGGGGGTAAACAGTCCGAGGGCATGGCGTTGTCGACCAGGGACAGCGTCCGGTGTGCCGGCGTAAACGCCTGCGTCCGAGGCGCCCATACCGAGGTGGCGCCCATACCGAGGTGGCGCCCATACCGAGGTGGCGAGCTGGAGAGGGCCGTTAGGGTTTAGCTCGGCCCGTGTGTTGCCAGCGGGCGAGCAGGCGTCTGACCCCGACAGCCCAATCCCGTGTATGGCACAGCACTGCAGATTCCCGTTACCTGTATGAGGTTGACAAACTTGTTGCGCTGGTTCTTGACCAGGTCGTACAGCTTCTCGAAGTCGCGGATGCGCCGCCCGACCTGGGGGAGGGGCGATGGGAGCGCCCGCGAGCGATGGCAGCGACGGGACGTGGGTGGAGGCCAGACTGGCGGCGGGTTACTGGCAGGCGGCCGTGGCCGGCACCAGGGCCGTGGCCGGGGGCCAACACGTGCAAGCCGACGAGGCCACGACTCCGTCAGAGCCACCCATGGCACCGGCTCCCTCCCTCCCTGGCTCCCTCCCTCCCTGGCTCCCTCCCTCCCCCCTTCGGGGTGAGGCGCTCCCGCGGGTCCGAACGGTTGCCCGGCGGACCCGACCCTGCGCCGGCGCACCTCCTTCCGGATCTTCTTGAGCTCCGCCAGCTCCACCTCCTTGATGCGGCTCGCCATCTGCACGTCCTTGACCTTGCTCAGCTTCTGGGCGATGGCCAGCGCGATCCTGCGGGCGAAGGCGCGGGAGACGGTTGAGACAGTTGGGGCAGCTGGGACAGTTGAGAGGTTGGCGGTCGGGGGAGGGGCCCGATCGCAGCATCATGTGAGCGCCTGAGGCGCATGCCGCCCCTCTCCAACAGGCCCACCCACCACCCCCCAACATGTGCGAGCGGCGCTCCACCCTGGTACCGCTCGCCCGACAAGCCCTGGCGAAGGGTCCAAATCCGTCGAGGGCGCCGCACAGGGCCCCGCATCGGTTCGGAGTGCGAAGCGGGGCGGAGCGGAGGAAGAACGCTCTCGCCGTGGCATTATTGAATCTCTTCCCTCCGCCGAGTACCACCCTTTCCCGTCCCCCCCCTTCCCCCTCGCCCCCTCGCCCCTTCCGCCCCCTGCTGGCCGTCTCCTCCCCACCTGTCCCGCTGGCTGCCCAGGTCGCGCAGGATCATGTCCCGCTCCGCTTCCTCCCGCTTCAGGGCAGCCAACTCAGCCTCCAGTAGCGCAACCTGCGGACCCGACCCGGGGGGAGGGGCGTTGAAGGTGAAAGGGAATGAACAACGACGAGCTGGGCGCCAGCAGCGTTCGTCCCGTCCGGTAGCCAAGCCGGTCCTTGCCTCGTTTCGCCGGCTCCGAAAGGGGGGAGGCGGGGTGCTGTGCTGCATCAGAACGCCGCCGTTGCGCGTCACGGAGCAGGGCCGGGCCGTGTCGTTCCATGGGTGGGGCGTGGGGCGTGGCGAGACGCGCAAATGGGAGAGCAAATGGGTTGCGCTCTCGGGGTCAAACCGGCGGAAGGCTGCCACGTCCGGAGCGGCAGGTGCCTCCGCACCCAGCCTCCTCTCCGCTCCGCTGCCACCAACCCGCCCGCCCGCCCCAGGGGCCCACCTCCTTGTAGCTCATCTGGAACTGCGCCACCTTGTCCTTGCCGTCCGCCTCCTCGTGCAGGAAGGCAGCCATCTGGATGTCCAGCTCGCGCTTCACCTGGGGTGGGTGGGTGGGTGAGAGGGCGGGGGGAGTTAAGAGGGCGTCGATGTGGTCGTGGCGTCCAGCAGGGTTTATGGGCAACCTCATCTCCCCCTTCCCTCGGCCCCAGCCAGCCTGCCCTTACCTCCGTCAGCTCCCGCGCCTGGTTCTTCCGCTTGGCGTCCAGCGTGGTGGTGTCCCGGTGCAGCTGCTCGACCTGCGGGAGGAGGGTACGTGGTGGATGGGTGGGAGGGTGGGGGGGTGGGGGGGGGTGGTCACCGCCGACTCAGGTTTAGGGTCGATGTAATAGTGTATGTACGTTGTCGTCTAGGGCGGGAGTAGTACATGCTCAAGGG
>LSYV01000056.1:625901-639786 GCA_001584585.1 Gonium pectorale
CTGGGTGGCGCGAGGTAAGCCTGCTGGGAAAGCGGCGGCGCTGGTGCCGGCACCACCGGAGGCGGCGGCGGCGGCGCGGCGGCGGCAGCCGCTGCCGCGGCGGCGGCGAGGGGAGCGGGGCGGGATGCGCCCCGCTCCAGCCTCGCTAGCGCCGGAGTCTCGGGCTTGTCGACCACCTCCCGGAGCAGCTCACGTCCCTTCGCAGCCTTCGCCCCCGCTGCCGCCCTCGACGCCGCCTCCACGCCCTCATCTCCAGCCACCGCCGGCGGTGGCGCATCCGGCTGCTGTCCAAGCGGCAGCTCCCAGGCCGCCGCCGCCGCCGCCGCTGCCTCTGCCGCGGCCTCGTCCTCTCGTGCCGCCCAGGGCGCGGGGCCATCGCACCTCGCCGCGGCGCCCCGCTCCTCGCCGCCCCAGTAGCTGGCGCCGTTCGTCACCTGCGCCTCCTCCGGAAGCGGCGGCACCACATGCGTGGAGGGGGCCGAGGACACCCCCTCCAGGGCCGATGACATCCCCTCCAGGGCCGATGACATGCCCTCTAGGGCCGCTACGGCTTCCGCCTCGACGTCAGCCGCAGCGCGCGCCTCCTCCGGCGGCAACGCGACGCCCCGTTCAGGCTCCACCGTCTCCACTGCCTCCATCGCCCCCACCGCCCCCACCGCCTCCACCGCCTCCGTGGCTACGGTAGCCACCAGCTCGCCTGCCGTATCGGTCGCCGCCCACGGTATCGTCTCCGCGACCGGCACGGCATAGCCCCCGGCCTCCTCGGCCTCGGCTTCATCTTGCAAGGCCGCCGGCAGTGCCGGCGGTTCGGGCGCCGTCGCCGGCGCTGCTGGCTCGGAGGTCAGGCGGTCCGGCTGCTCTGGCGGCTCCTCAGCTGGCGGCGTCGGCGGCGGCGGTGCCAGCGGCGGCAGCAGCGGGTGCTCACGCAGCTTGAGCAGGCTCGGGAAGGGCGAGGTCGGTGGCCTGTGGGGCACCCCCACCCGATCCCCCGGGGAAGAGGGAATGTTAGGGAACAGGGTGAGGTGGGACGAGATCCTGCACAAGGAAACTATCAGGCAGGGGCAGGCAGGGCAACACGAGGAGGCGTACACGGAGCGGTACGGAAGGCGCACAAGCTCACAGAGAGTCGTAGGAGATGGTCCGTTGCGCCACGCCCTCGCCATCTGCCTCGCCGCCAGACTCGGTAGCGCCGCGGCCCTCGCCGCTGCCGCCACCGAAGCCGCCATCCAGCCCGCCGATGTCAGTGGCGGCGCGGGTGGGGGCCAGCGACCCATCGTACACGGCAAGGCCGCAGTCCCCATCCTCCAGGCCACCACCGCCGTCGCCGCCCTCGGCACTGGCGGCGGCGACCGCGTCGCCGTCAACCGCGTCGCCGTCAGCAACGTCGATGCCGCATCCGGCCGCCGGCTCGTCCGCATAGCGCCCCTGAGACATCTCGGCGAGGAGCGCCAGAGGGGGGACGTCTCCGTCGCCGCAACCCGCGCCGCCGTCGGCGATGGCACCGTCAGCCAACGGATCCGGGCTCGCGGTGAAACGCGCCGGCGAGACAGACGGCTCAATGCCGCCGCTGCCGCCGCCATCGCCGCTACAGTCTGGCTGCGGCGCCAACGCCACCTCCGTCGCAGCCGGTGGCTGCTCCGGCGGCTGCGGATGTGGCCGCCTGGCCGCATAGCGGCTCTGCAACCGCGGCATAGTGCCAGGCAGCGGTATGTATTCCGGTAATCCGGATCCAGACGGTCCAAGAAATGGATCCGGAAGCTGTTGCCCGAGTCCGGTCCCAGACCCGGATTTGCCGTGATTCGGCTCCGGAGCCACGTGGTCCCCTAGCCGCAGCAGCCCATGGTGCGAGTGCGCCCGCTGCGGCAGCACCGCTCGCGCGCCGGCGGCGGCCGCGTGGCCCGTTGCGGTACGGTGGCGGCTGCTGAGCAAGGCCATCGCCGGCCGGGCGCGCATGTGGCCGCCACCGCCACGGCGGCGCCCGCCGCCGACACCGCCGCCACGGGGGGCGTTGTCCGAGGCGATGGAGCGTGGCGGCGACGAAGGGGGCTCGAGGATCGCGGCGGCGCCGGCGACGGTGGTCCTTGCGACGGCGGACCGGTGCGCCGCCGCCAGCTCAGCGGTGGTGTGGACCTGCATAATGGACGCCACATGTGCGTCCCACAGCTCTGCTGGCGGCGCCACCGCCCCCACCGCTGCCAGCGCCGCCGGCGCGACTGCGCCGCGCGTGGTCACGGCCGACGGGAGGGCTTGCGCCCGACTGCTCATGAATGCGCCCCCCTGTCCCGACGACGCATTTACGTCAGGACCTGCACAGTCCGGGGCGCCTGGCGGCAGCGGCAGCGGCAGTGACAGCGGCGGCGGCGCCGGGGACCCGGCACGCGATCCGGCCCTGGACCCCGGCGTACGGCACCGCGACGCCGGTCGAGAGCCGCCGAAGCGTGCCGTACTGATGGCGGCGGCGACGATGCCGCTGTCGAGCAGGCGCGTCGGCGAGGGCGACCTGCCGGCGGCCATGTCCGTCCCCGACGGAGCGCCCGACGCCGTCGACAGGTAGCCTGGGCCCGATGCTGAGGGACTCTCTAACTCGATGCCGACGCCGCCGTCGCCGGCGCCGCTGTACGACAGTCCCCGCAGACCTCCGGGATCCAGCGCCGCCGCGCCTGTCTGGATGGACGCGCCGGAGGCCTGCGGCGACGGCGGCCGCGGCGACAGAGACAGGGGCGGAGGCGGAGGCGCCGCAGTCGCAGGGTGGCGGCTCTGGGGCTGGCCGCCGATGCCGCTTTTGCCGCCGGCAGCGGCAGCGGCTGCGGCTGCGGCTGCTGCCGCTGCTGGCGCCGTCTGCGGGGAGCCTAGCCTCCGCTGCTTGGGCGGGGAGCTGCCCGGCGGAGGCACTCCCGCCAGCACAAGCCCCTGAGGCTGCGCCGCCAGCACCTGGCAGCACGGGCGCGGGTCGGGCCGGGTCTGTTGGTCTGTTTGGAGCAACCCAATTGGGATGCGATGAGTCCCAAAGGCTTTATGCGATCACCCTAAACGGGGGCGTGTCCATATGCATGGCGCCCGCGTGTGTTACTCCCAGCGAGGTGGCGGGCGGGGGCTGCAGCTGAAGTGCGGTGTATGGCTGGGGAGGTGAGCAGGTGGGCGCAGGCCACCGCATCGCATCGCATCGTGTGCGCGCCGTGGCTCCAATAGAGCGGCACACCAGAGACGGCCCCGACATACACCTGTCCCCCCCATGCCCACAGCTCCAGTCCACAGCTCGTACCTGCAGGGATGCCCGGTTGGCGGCGGGGGGCCGCGCAGACGGCGGCGCACGCGGGCTTCTCCCAGACCCGGCGGCGGCGGCGGCGCCGCCGCCGGAAGAGGTGCCGCCGCCGCCAGCACTGGTTTCACTTGCCCGCGCGCCGCGGCTGCGATGCGACGCTGGCGCAGCCGCCGTGCCCGCGGACGTGGCGGCCGTGGGGGCGTGAGGCCAGGCGGGCTGATGCGGGTGCGGGTGCGAGGGGGCGTGCGCCGCCGTCGCCGTCGCCGTCGCCGCCCCGCCAGAGATGGACTCCGGGTGCACCGGGAGGCTGTACGAGTGTACGAGCGCTGCCGCTGCCGTACGCATCCGCGCGAGCGCGGCCCGGAAGTGGGTGGTGGTGGGGCGGTCCACCATGTGGCCCTTGTGGATGTCGTACAGGATGTCCTCCTGCGTGTGCACGGCGGTACGGCGGCATGTCCGGGGGCCCTTGGGGTTTGAAAGGTGAATCGATGCGGCTTCGCACATGCGTGCAATCGATGCGGCCACCACGCGGCGAATCAGCCTCTTAGGCCGGCAGCGGTTGCCGCGACAGCAACCCAGTGTCCCGTGGCGGAGACCCCGGTGCCGCAACCCCTGGTTTTCAACGCCATGCGCTCCGTGGGTTGGACACGCGGACAGCGTGCTCATGACATTGCAGCAGCAAAAGAAACACACGCTTAGTTAGGAGAGCAACCAAGCACAAGCAGCCTGTGCCTGGCTCCGCTGGGTGCACCCAGCCAGCCAGCCAGTCAGCCCGGCTACGCCTGATGGTTCCCCGAAGCCTGCCTGCCCAGCCGTTCCATCGCCACCCGCTGCCTTACCCGCGACAGCTGTAGCGTCAGCGCCGCCATCAGCTCACGCGCCTCATCCGGATCCAACACGTCCAGCGCGCCGCCGCCGCCGCTGCCGCCGCCAGGCCCGGCCGCCGCCTCGGCGCCGCCGTCGACCGCCGCCAGCACGCTGGCGCCGGACTGAGTGTAGGACGTCCTCAGCACTCCGCCGCCGCCGCCGCCAGTACGCGGGGAGTTGAGCGGGTTGTGGTGGGAGGGCTGGCCTCCTCCCACCAGTGAGGCCCGTCGGGACGCCAGTTGGTGGGTGTAGGTATGGTGCTGGTGGTGCTGGTGGGCGGAGCTCGGAGCGGGCGATGGCGCAGACGGCGTGGCGGCGGAGGCGGAGGCGGCGGCAGCTGCAGGGGCGGCCCCGTCGGCCGTCTCGCCTGAACCGTGATGCCCGTGCGGCTGGGCGCCTGCAGGGGCATCCATGGCATCACGTTGGGAAGAGGCATCACGTGCGGTCATTGGGCGAGGATCCGGGTAGACTGCCGACAAAAGGTTACGCATCTGTGACTGTAACCTGTAACGGGAAATGACTATCGCGTCGTCTAAAGTACGGGTCGGCCACACTTGATGGCTCCGGTTTCTCTACCGGGTAGTGAGGATGCCTGGCAACCCCACCGGCCCCCATCGGGGCAGCGCACGCAGGCTCGGGCCACAATGGGGCGTCAACCCATCATGTCATGTCGCAGCCCCGCCCGTGGAACCGCAAAGCACAGGAGCGGACGCAGCGGCGCCGCACCGCACCTTGGCGCAGGCTTTGCGTAGAGGCGGAAGTGGAGGGCCGGGCGGCGCCGGGGGAGAAGCCCAGCATCGAGTCGCGTCCCGTGTGGGGCGAGAGGGAGCGGTCCGTCCCGCGCCGCGAGAGCGGCGTCGCCGTCGCCGCATCGTCGGCTGCTTCCGGCAGCGGCAGTGGCGGTAGCGGCGACGGGGCCGCCAGCTCGCCTGGCGCTAATGTGGAGCCGGCGCGTGAGGCGGCGGCGGTGGAGGCGCCGACGGTGCCGTCGGAGGCGTTGGGCCCACCAGGGATGGGGTCCAGGTTGTGTTGCGAGACGGCGCCGTCACTGGTGGCGGCAGTGGCGGCGCTGACGGAAAGCCCAGACGGCTCCGCCGCCAGACCGCCCTGCTGCACAGTCGCCTCGCCCGCCTCGGTGGGCTGCTCGGGCTCCTGTACGGGGCAGTCTTGGTCAAATGGCGTGGCACACAATTCCGCCCGGGACAAGGATCGGACACCTTGCCGATCAACGAAGGCTGGAAGACCCCCTCACATGGCCCGGCCCGGCCTGTCTCCCGACGATTTAGGCGCGCTGCCGGACCGGATGTGGGGTCCGATCGGCCCGCGAGTCGGATCAGGCACGTTGTTGCTCACGTGCAGCAGGGCGCAGCACGGCAGCCCGTTCCAAGCTGCACCGGCGGCGGCCTTTGCCCCCAGCCCGCCCTTTGCAGCTCCTCTCGCGCGTGGCCCCGACCAGGGAACCCTCGAATGGCTCCCCGCCCCCGAGCTGCGCCCCCACCCCACCCCACCCCACACCGCGGCCCCACGCACCGCCTCATCCTCGAAGCGCATTCGCCTGCGCGGCCTGCGCGGCCGCCCGGTGCCATCCGCGGCGCCGCCAGCGGTCCCCGGGGGCAGTTGGTTGGAGGAGGCCTCGGGCGAGAAGAGGTGCGACGCCGAGGCGCCGCCGGCCAGCGGCGTAGGCGCTGCTGGCGACGCCTCCGTCGCCGCCGCCGCTGACTGATCGTAGATCTCAACGGACTTGCGGCGGCCGCTCGCCACGCTTCCGGCACGCGACGGCGCCGACGACGCCGATGGCCCCTCGTAAATCTCAACCGATTTGCGGCGGCCCGCGTTCAAGATCCCGGGAGCCGCTGCCGGCGACGCCGCCGCCGCGGCCGCGGCTGCGGCCGACTCCTGCGCCGCCACGTCCTCCTCTGCGTCCGCCGCCGCATCCGCCGCCACCAGGCCGCCGGCGCCGCTCCCGGCGGCGGCGTCCGCATCGTGGAGCCCCGCCGATGGCCGTCGGCCCGCGCTGTGCGACTGCGCGCGCTCCTGCACGTGCTGCACAAAGGCCTTACGGTTGGAGCCTGAGTCCAGGCTGGCGGCGGCGGCCGCCGCCGCCAGCTCCGCCATTGACGCGGGCATCGGCTCCGGCGGCGACGGCGGAGCCGCCGGCTCCATCGGCGGCTGTCCCGTCGACGTCGACTCCCGGTGCATCCGCTCCTGCATGGTGAGCCAGGATTTGAGCATGGGGGACATCTTCCACACATCGCCGTCGCCGTTGCCGCCGTCGCTGCTGCTGCCATCACTGCCGCCATCGCTGCCGCCGTCGCTGCCGGCGCCGCCCAGCCTGGCCCGCAGCTCCTCGCGCTCCTCCTCCTGGCGGCGCTTGGCGTTGACCAGCCAGGGCAGCACCTCGTCGGAGGACGGCGACGAGATCGACCTGCCGTATCACAGTGCACAGAAGACACGTAAAGGTACGGCTGCGCACGGGTGCTTGGTGTTCAGTGCGTGTCGCGCGGCAGTCGTAGCTCACCCGCTTCGTTCGTTCGTTCCGCCGCATGCGTACAACAGCACCAGCATGGCGCGCTGCGACTGCCGTACGTACGACACCCGTCGGGTCCTCGTCGGGTAGGGGGTGCAGCGAGTTTGCATTCACCCGGAGCGCCTGGGAGCCACCGCACGCTGCCGCTCCCCGCCGCATGCCCCCCCACCCGCCCCACCCACAACCACCCGTCCCACCCACACCCACACCCACACCCACACGCGCTTCCCCAGCACGCACGCACGCACCCACCCACCCACCCACCTGGCGTCCCCGCTCTCGTCGTCGCTGTTGCGCGGCCTGGAGCGGCCGCGGCGCAGGTTGCGGCTGCTTCGGCCCTTGGATGCCGCCTGAGGGGGTTGCAGCCAGGCAAGAGGGCTCTGAGGGCTCTGCACGCCCCACCAGCCGTGCACCAGCATCCGGCGGCAGTTGCTCTCCCGTCGCCACTTGCTTGAGGCCGGCGGGCGGAGGACCCAGGGCGCCGGCCAGGGAGCCGCCCACGGTTGATCCGACGCGCCAGCCGGGCGCAGCTACCGGGGCGTCTGGGGGGTAGGCTGGGGGAGGCAGCACGGCACGGCGGCCGCCTGGGCCGCTTGGACGTCTGGGTGCGGCCCGAGGGGAAGGGCCTACCCTAGGGCCCCTCGTCCTCGGGCCGCACCTCGGCATCCAAGCGGCCCTGCTGCTGCCTCCCTTGGGCTTCTCTACTGAGAATGCCTTCCAAGTTCCAACCCTCTACCCCCCCCCGCCCTTGGAGCTTCCGGGGGCAGAGGGCCCCCCGATCACGGTGTCCCAGGTCCTGCAAGCGGCAGGCTGCCAACAGCAGGTGGCCGGAGTGCATGCGTCACCCACCCTCCCTCGGACCAAGCGCAATCCCCCCTCACCAGCAAGCGACTGAGACTGCCGCCGGCGCCCTTGCCTGCCTCCTTGCCGCCCGCCGCCGCTGCAGCCTTCTTGCCGCCGCCGGCGCCGGAGGAGGGCCCGGCGCCGTGGCTGCCAGCCGCCGCTGCCTCCGCCTCCGCGGCGGCGGCGTCCGCAGCGGCCTGCAGTGCGCCCGCTCGCAGCAGGGAGGGCCCCGCGGCGGGCGTGGGGGCGCCGGTGGCGGCGGCGGACGAGGCGGCCTTGGAGATCGCCTCGGGCGGCCGGTGGCAGATGGCCTGAGGCAGCGGGGTAAGGGGTAGGACAGAGGGAGGGCGCGGGGGCGGCGGGTGACGGATGCGGCTGCAGTGCCTCTGATACAGGTGGACAAGGTGCGGCCCGATGTGCTGCCGAGCCGCGCGCCTGCCAACCCCTTGACCCGACAAGCCCATGACCCAGCTGAACTTTCATACCTTCAGCATACAACAAGGAAATATCCAGGGCCCAAGCCATCCCGGGCTGGTGCACCCGTGCCCGCACGCCCGCCCGCGCCCTCACCCGCAGCACTGTCTTGGCGCGGCGGTTGTAGAAGTTGGCGCCGGTGACCGGCCACTCCAGCCCCGCCGCCAGCGCCGCCGCCACGTTCAGGTCCACGTTGCCGGTCTGGCGGTTGGGGGCGGTGGGGAGTTACCGATTCCGGACTTGGGGAAGCAGCAACTCGGCTCGGCGGCCGAGATGGAGCGGGAGTTACGATACGGCTCTGACTGTCCTGCCCAGCCCCACGACGGTGGTGCGTGTAAGCTGTCCACGAACGCAGGCGCTTGACGCACGTGAAAAGGCCCTCAGGGCGACATATGCCTGACAGCAAGGGGAGAACCGACAGACCTCCAGCGCAACCCAAGGAAAACCCTGACGCACGCCCCCCCCAACCCCCGGTTGGGAGCGCGAGCAGCATCCCAAAGGAGCCCCCGCCCCCACCCCCCGCGCCTCTTACTCTGCCGCCCCCTGCTCCGCCGCCGCCGCCGACCGACGACGCGACGCTCTGCGCCCCGACCGACGAGGCCCGGCTGATGCCCGAAGCAGTAGAGCCCATGGAGGCTGTGGGAGGGAGGGGGAGAGGTGAGGGCGGGGGGACAGGGGAGAGGTGGGGGCGGGGGAGAGGTTGGTGAGAGACGGGCACGCAAGTCGGGGGAGCATGGTCGGACAGGGCCCGTGACAGGAGACCCCGTCACGGCGCACATCCCCGAAACTAGCCTCATGTTGATGAACCCATATGACCAATACCCGCCAACCACCAACCGTGCGTTGATTGCCGTTGTCCCAACCACCGCGGGAGGTCCCAACCACCGCAGGAGTGCAGAGCGGCGGCCTGTCGCCCCTGAACCACCATCAAGCCATCTCTCTCGCGCGCAACCGCCCCCCCCCCTGCGCCTGCGCCTGGGCCTGCCACCCGGGGGTGAACGCCAGCCAACCCACCCAGCCGATGCATGACGGCCGACGAGGTGCTGGCGACTCGCTTCATGGTGTTCATGAGCAGCGGCGCGATGGAGGGCGCGCGGAGCAGCTGCGGGGGTTGGGGTGGGGTGGGGTGGGGTGGGGGAAGAGATGGTAGCGGGCGGCGGGCGGCGGGTGAGGGCAGTACGGGGCGGGGCGGGGCGGGGCGGGGCGTCGAAGGCGGTTTCAAGGTATGCAAGGAAAGGTGGCTGCACCAAGGGATGCATCCCCCACGGTGGCATGCTCCGTGCGCCTTTTGCGTGCGGGCGCCCTGTACGTCGTACGACGATGCCGCGCCTCCTTATGTCGTCATCAGCGAGCCATTGCTATTCCTGTCCACCTGACCAGCCAGCAAAGAAACACTCCTCCAACCCCAAAAGCCGGGAAGCCCGCAGCCGCGTCTTGCCGTGTCCCCTCCCAACTCCCCGCCAGCAACACATACACCTCCCACTTTCCCACCATTTTGCCGAAGACCCCACCCATTCCCACCCATCCCCGACCCTATCCCCAGCCCCCAACAAGCCCCCAGCCCCCAACGCCGCCCCCACCCTACAACCCAGGCCCCATAGCTGCCCCGCCCCCAAAGCCCGGCGCCCACCTTGTCGGTGATCTCGGGGTGCCGGGCGAGGTGGCGCGCCAGGGAGGGCGTCCGCAGGTGGGCGGGCAGGCGGGCCAGGGCCTTGGCGGCGCGCTTCCGCTGCCGGCCCAGCACGGGGTTCTGCGGCCGGGGCGAGGGACCGGGTGGTGGGCAGCCGCACGGAGCAGGCGATGCGGATCAGGGCGCGGGGCGCGGGAGTGCCAGGATTGGTCGGGCAGGAGGCGCACGCAGCGGCGGATGGGCTCCGCAGGCCCGGCACCGAGTCCTGCGGGCGGTGCAGACTGGGAGGCGTGTGCGGTCACGCATGTCGGCATGTGAGGTCGGGGGCGGGCGGGAGCCGCGTGGCCGAGTCCGGCGCGAGGGCGCAGAGGGCGCAGTCTACAGGCATGCCAGGGCGAAACACCTGCCGTACCTTCATCTCCTCCATGGCCAGCTCCACCGCGGCCATCATGCCCAACTCATCCTGTACGGGCGCACGGCGCGGAGCTCCGTTTCTTGTTTCGCACGTACAGCAACCCCTGCCCTGCCGGTGCCCAGCTCACGGCGTACAGCACTTACCGTGCCATGGGGCGCCTCACCCCAATTCGGTCGCCTACTCCCGCCCCGCTGTCCCCATAGGCACAAACCGATCGCCCGCTCATCAGTCCACACACGCACACAGAGGCGCCCAACACACCGGCACCGCTGCACAGAGGCGTCCAATCCTCCGGCACCGCTGATGCAGCGCCTTCCCTCCGCACCAACCACACCCGTCCCGCACGCACCTCCAGCGCCACGGGGCTGTCGGCGATGTCCTGCCAGCGGGCGCGAGCCACGCCGCCCTGCGTGTGCCATACACGCAAAAACAGCTTGCTCAATGAAGGGGCTAGCAAACAGGGAGGTGCGGGTGTGTGTGTGTGTGTGTGTGTGTGTGTTAGGTATGCGACACGGAGAGCAAAAAATGCGGGGTGTTGAAAAGGAATAACGCATACGACGAGCGTAAACGCGAAAGTGATGATGTCGTTGTAGGACCCAGCTCCCGAGGTAGTCGAAGGGGTGATGTCCCTGCATGTTAGTTCGGCGGCGGGGTGTGTGTGCGGGGGTGGTTGGGATGGGTGGGTGCGGGGAAGTCTGTAGCGATGAAGGGGGGGCGAGGGAACAGGTCAGCACCGGGAGGGCAGTGGGCTTGGAAGGCATTCAGTACCGGGAGTGTGGTAACAAGGAACGGTGGGGAGCCTTGTTACATACCATTCACACGGTGGGTTGCCGACGGCCAAGCCTCCGCACCTTCCAACAAACCAACCATCAGCAGTGAACTAACCATCAAACGACCATCACCAACAAACCAATCGCCAACCGACAACGACCCCCCCCCCCAGCCCGCCCGCGCGCACCTCCTGCAGGTCGGACACGAGCTTGTTCCGCTTCAGCTTGGCGATCATGGCCCCGAACGGCAGCGCCACCCCGCTGGGCAGCACGTACTCGCCCGACAGCAGGTTCTTGCCGGCCGCGAACTCGTACCTGGTGGGTGGAGGAGGGGGAGAGGAGGGAAGTATAAGGACGAGAGCATCGGGTTGATGGAAGCGAGCTGCCCCGCACGACCACAGCCCGCGTGCAACTCGCTATCGCGCCCCGGCCCACCCCCACCGCCCCGCCCCGCCTCACATGAAGAACGTCTCAAACTCCTTCCAGTTGATGACTCCGTCTCCGTCCAGGTCCATCAGCTCGATCATCTCGCTGATGTTGGCGGCGCTGACGGGCACGTTGGAGGCCTGCGGGGAGGGGCGGGGCGGGGCGGGGCAGGGAGCGGATGTGTGTGCTACGTATGCGATATGGAGTGCAGAAAACAGGTCTCTAAGACGGACGTGTGTGTGGCAGGGGGGGGGGCAGGGGTGGAGACGGCATGAAACGCAGGGGATGGGGTGGTGGCTAGGGCCCACACCGAACGAAGCACCAGGCTCGTCGCCAGCATCGGGCATCGCCGCACTAGTGCCACTTTGCTGCCGTACACACATGCTGTACATGGCGTGTTGTACGCCCGCTGCACGCACCGTGAGCGCCGCCAGCAGCTCCTCGTGGTCCAGGGTGCCGCTGCCGTCGTCGTCCACCAGCGCAAACCACTGCTCGATGACTCGCTGCACGGCGGGGTGCAGCGGAGGCGCGGGCGGCGCGCGCTTGCGGCTGCTGAACCACTCGCGGTTGTCCCACTTTTGGATCTGCGCGGCGGGCGGAAGGGGGAGGGGTGGGGCCAAGGAAGGAGGGAAGGGGGAGGTGTGAAGGGCAGGGAGGAGGGGAGAGCGGACGGGCCTCTGCAACCGGTTTACTCGGGGAGAGAAAAGCATTAGGTAGAGGTCCGACGCGAGGCGAGGTAGCCCCGTCCCACTGCCCCCCCCCCGGCCGCTCAACCCGCCACCCCGCGGCCCCAGAACCCCGCTACCCGCCCCCCAACTGTCCCGAGTAACCCGCTGCCAGCCCTCCGCCTCTCGTGGCAGCGTGGCCCTCCCTCCGCCCCCCCCCCCGATCTGCCCCCGGCGCTTGCCTTCCTGGCCAGGTCCTTCCGCCGCTTGGGCTCCAGGCGGCCCCGCACCGTCACCGCCTGGCCCGTGCTGCGCGCCCGGCGCTTGGCCGCCCGCACGCGCTCCGACCAGAGCACCTCGGGAGCTGCCTCGCGAGCGTACGACTTTATCTGCACACGTGTACGGCACGGTGTACGACATCCAGTGCTCAGAAGAAGAGGTGCTGGATGCGCTGGGCGGATTGGAGACTCGCGGCGCGTCCTCGCGGCACCCGGCGCTGCCCCTTTGACGCTTGAACCTGCTCGGCTGCCCCCCACCTCCCCACCTCCTCGCACCCACAAAGCCACACGGCCGCGTTGCTGCCTCGCGAAACACAGTCCTCCTCGCATGTACATGCTGCACCATCCAGCCCCAATGCACACCCGCTCAGCGCAGAATGACCCAGCCCCACCCGTTCCCCAGCCCCTAGCCAGGGGCAACTATCGTGTACCCCACATCCGAACATCCCCGGTTCCCCGCGCACCGCCTCCAGCGCCGGCCCGGGTGGCGGCGCCGCCACGGCCCTGCCGCCCTCCTCCGAGCTGTCGTCGCCCTCGCCCCCCTCGCCGCCCTCGCTCTCCTCATCCTGCGCGCGCCGGGACCGGGCGCGGTCACGTCGAGAGGGCGGGGGGGGGGGCCACGAGAGGTTGAAAAGCGGGTGCGTGTGTGCGTAGTGGTCGGAGGGGGGAGGTGCGCACAGGGAGCGCAGGTTGCGTGGCCGTGTTGGCAGTGCGCTCGCTGCATAGGGGCTGGGAAGCTGCCGCCTTCAGTTGCAGGGGCAGTGGGGCCCAGGCAGCCGCTCCATGCCAGCTGGCCCCAACGCCGCGCCCCCGGGCACGTCATTGCCCACCGCCGCCGAAGATTGAGCTACACCGGTACGCCAGTCCTGATCCACAACTCCCTACCCACAACGGCCCAACCGCCGCCGTACCTCGGAGTTGACGGTTGGCAGCGGGCGGGTGAGCGCGTCGGGCAGGTTGCGGCCCAGGTTGTAGTCGATCTGTGGGTGCGTACGGCGGGGCGGGCATGAAGGGGGGGGCGGCGGCAGCGGCGGCCCGTTGGGGGCATAGGGCGGGCTTGTGGAACGGCGCGGCAAGGCACGGCACAGGCCCCGGGGTGCCGGGGGCGCCTCAGCCTCGGCCGGTGGCCAGGGGGGCGAAACGGCACTGCCCAGTGAGGCCCCACGGACCCGTGCCGTGCATGTTCCAGCAACCCATACCCGAACGGCAGTGGAGCCGGCACACATGACACACACACGCCACGCGTTGTTCCTTTTCAACACACGCCAGCCGTGGAGCACGCTGCTTTAGACATATGCAACCAACGTGATCCGTGGAGCAGTTTGCACTCTCGCGCGCGGGCTCGCATGCGTTGCGTCAGCCGCTCCGGCCCGCCGGCCGCCCGGTGCAGCCGACTGGCCGCCGCTGCCGCTACGGTGCGCCATCGGCGCAAGGCTAGCGCCCTCGCAAGTCCAGCCGCCGCAGCCTAGTGGCCCGTGCCCTGGGGGAGCACGACACAATCCAGGAGGGCCTCAATGCCCGCCCGCCCCAATCCGCCCACCTCGTCCTTCTCGATCTCAAAGTCCCAGCCGCGCTGCTTGAGCAGTCGCCGCCGCACCGCCTTGCCGTCCAGCCGCCCCTTGTCGTGGTGGCGGCTGCGGCCGGCGGCCGACGGCGCGACCGACGGCGCGGCGGAGCCGCCAAAGCGGCTGCGCGCGCCGCGGCTCGGCGGCGGCGGCGCCGCCGCCG
>LSYV01000056.1:699362-711705 GCA_001584585.1 Gonium pectorale
CCCTGCCGCACTAGTGGTCGGTCACGCACCGACTCGCGCGCTCCGGGCCCGATCCCCCCGCCCCCCCCCCCCCCGCCCCGATCCCACGCGGGGCGCCCCCCCCAGCGCGCGCACACACACACACACGCACACACACACACACACACACACCGAACCCCCCACCCCCCGTGCTCTCAAGCATCAACCTCCTGCAAGCTTCCCCCTTGTCCCTGCCCGGCCCTCACCCCCGTAACCTTGAGCTGCCCACACCTTATGGCGAGTCCGCGGCGCCCTCTCTCTCCCGTCCCGCCCAGCCTGGCCCAGACGCACCCCATTCCACCCACCGTCCGGTCCCGCCCGCCTGCCCTAGCCCCTGGGGCCCCGGGAACCTTCCGCCACTCGGCCTTCGCCGGACCGGGATAACATGCGCCTCCAGTTCCCTGATGTCAAAGGCTTCCAACCCACTGCCCTGCCCCCCGGGGCCCTGCGCCATCCCGCAGCTGACCGTGGCGGGTTTGAAGCCGTCTCAGCTGGGCGATGCGACGCCGGAGAGGCGAGCCGAGCTGCGCCGCAAGTACTTTGCGTCCGGCGCCAGGTGGCGGAGGGACTGGAACGTGTGGGTGGCGCTGGACACCTACCTCATGGTGAGCTCCAGGGGGCGGCAGTTGCAGTTGCTGGTGCGGTTGGTGGTCGGTTTGGTTCAATTTCGCGCAAGGCCCTGCCCAAGCCACAATGCGAAACCCCCTCCCCACCGCCACCGCCGGTCAAGGCCAATCGTGTGCCCCCAATCGCGCATCGCCCGCTGCACCGACCTGTAGCTGCAAGAGGGCTTCGGCTGGGGCTTCTATCGCAACGTATACGGCGAATACCAACGGAACCCGCTGCTCGGCCAGGTACGTGGCTGCAGCACCGCACGCGCAGTGGCGGGCGGGCATGTCTTGGCCGCGCTGTTTGCGGCCCTGAGTCTGGCTGGGAGTGTGGTTTGCGCCTCAGTGATTAAGGCTCAAGGCTTCCTTGTCTCATGCCAAGGGCCCTGCTTTGGAGTCGCTGCTGCTCTGAAGTTTCGGTCATGAAGTAAAACCGCCTTGCCTCCCCGTGTATCGCAGGGGCTGATCCCAGTCCCGACTGCCATCACACCCGGGCGGCATCACCCACGTGCCCCTCCCCTTTTCGTCCCTCCTCCACCCTCCAGGGCGAGGACGCCCGCGTCCAGCGGTGGATCAACGTGACCAGCGTGGTGGCGGGTACGGGGGCGGTCGCGGAGGGGAGGGCTCGAGGCGGAGGGGCTTGTTTGGCGGGCAGCCCTATGGAACACCCAAAACACCGAGGACAGGCCCGTCCGCCCGACCGTAGTGGTTTGCCGCTGCGCGTGCCATATCTGCTTGTTGCCGCCCTGACCGCACCCGCCCTGCCCTGCCCCCTGTGGTGAAAAGGCAAACGCATACGACGAGCCCCCTGTGTGTCCGCCGTCCGGCGCACATGCCCTTCCCTCCCCCCGGCCCCACACATGCCCTCCCCTCCCCCGGCCCCACACAAAGGCCGCAACCTGGTCCCCTTTTACGAGACCTGGGGATTCCCAGTGGACCCTGCCACCCGTGCCGCCCTGGCCCGGTTGCCCGAGTGGCGGGAGGACCCCGTGCGGTCCGTGAGGACGGCGGCGCGGAGGCTGGCGAGGAGGAGCCGCCTGCAGGAGCAGCAGCAGCGGCAGCAGGAGGGAGAGCGGGAGGCGGGGGAGCAGTGGCAGCCGGCGCCGACGCTGAGCCGGCGGCGGCTGGTCGGGCGGGGCGCCGCGGGGCCCATCAGGAGTAGCAGCTGGCAGCAACAGCGGCAGATCTAAGGCAGGCAGGTAGAGATGGAGCTGACAGGGGGCGCCGGCCCCTGCGCGGCGGTACGGCAGCGGGCCCCGCAGGAGTTGCCGCGCCGTGACGTCCTGCCGCGTTTTGCAGTTATCGTCGCACCTCGAGGCGCCCTGCTGGGCCCCTGCCCTGTCCGGCCGCATGGGCGGGTCGCGAGCGGCGCGCGATTGGGCCGGGGCTCTGAGAACAGTAAGAGGGATTGCGCTGGCGGCGGAAGCGCCTGTGGCGACGGAGGCTCGTCTTCGCGAGAAGGCATGGCGCTTGGTGGTCTCCCATGCCTCGCACACATTATTTCATTGTGCCATACATTATCACGATGCGTGGCGTGTACAAATACGCGCTGCGTGCCGTAATCGGCTGCGTGCGGGTATTCAGTCGAGCTGGGTAACGTGCGAGAGCGAGCGCTCTGTATCCGGCGGCGGCCGCTGCCCCGCCCGGGGCCGTTGGTCCTCAGTCGCTGCTTGCCGGTATGTTTTATAGCTCGCAGCTGTTGTTCAATCTTGGGCGTCGGCCTGTGATCCATGGCGCCTGCCAACTGTAGTTGCGGTTGAAATGAAATGAACTGAATGGTTGTTCGCCGGCGCCAGTTTTGAGGGCCTTGCGCCGGTCACGTCCGGCCAAGTTGCCCGCTGCCTCCGGGCTCGTGGGCTCGCTACACCCGTTCCGCACATGCGCGCCAGCGCCGTTGAAAATGTCGGTGGGAAGGCTTGTCAGCTGTTGTTTGTACTCGGGTTGCTGCAGAGAGGAGGTCGAAGGATCACCTCGATCAGGTGATGAAATCAAAGGTGACGGTTTCGCGACCCGACCCGACCCGGGTCATCATAGTTGCTGTGTGTTGGTGCGTGGCCGCCGTGCCATCGCGACAGGGCGGGCCGGGCTGGGCAGCGCCCAGGGCCCGCGGCCGGGAAGGTGCGACGGCCCTGTGCCTGCCTGCCTGCATGCCGTGTCTATGGGCCGCGCGCTGAGGGTGAAGACATCAGTCCTGGAGCCGACACTGGGGACCCATCCGTGTGTCTGGCATCTGGCGAATGCGGTGTTCGGCGCGAGAGCATGTGCCCTGACCCCCTGATGGCCACTGTTCAGCGGTACAGCCCGCCGTGCCGCACGGTGGTGGTGGTGGTGGTGGACGGTGTGTGCTGATGCTGATGCTGCGTGCCAGCTACCGGTGCCCTCACTTTTGGTAATGGGACCGGGTGGGACAACGAAGCCGCCGATGCAAGCGGGACCTGGACCTGGAGCCGGAGCCGGGGGTACGGCCGGCGTTGCTGCGTGCTGGCTGCTCGCTGCGGACGGCGCCTTGGGGTGGCGTGCACGGCAGGCTGCTGCCGCTTAGCTTGGCGGCCATCCACGTGACGTGTATGTATGTGTGTTCTATATGCGTGAGACAGGCAGGCGTGCGTATATTCGTGGTTACATCTCCGGGCCGACGCTGGCCTAGGCCTGGGCCTGTGTGTGTGCGTGTGTGCACCCGCGGGTGCGCATGCAGGTGCAGGTGCATGGATGCGCGAGGCGGGCAGGGGGCGGGCAGTGGTGGCAAGGGGCGCGCCCGGCGGCCACCTTGCCCCCTTTGCGGCGGCAGCGCCGTTGCAACCCGCCAGAGCGCCACTCATTCGCTTGGCTGCCGGCACACTCGGCTGATGGGAGCCGTGTTTTCTTGTGCACCACATCCCGGAGAGCAGCCGACCAGCCTCTCCTGCCGGAGGGATGACATACATTGGCGGCATTTCACGTGGGGGCGTGCCAATCCTGGAGGCATTGACGGATTTGGTATCCAATTAGCGCTCTGGGTGCGGTTCGGCCTGGGAGGTGGTAGTCATTCGACCGGGAGGGTGATGGGAATTCGACCCGGCGACCTTGGATCCGAGCTTCGCAGCATCGGGGTATGGGCTGTGCTATTATGGGCTTGGAGAGCTGGTGGCGTGTAATGTGTGAGCGTTACAGCCATCTACGCCCCGCAGCTGGCTGCCTTTCTTGCGGCGAGGGCAAACAGGTGTTGCACCCGGGAGCTTACAGAGATGGCTTGGGGAGTCGACGAATGCGGGATTCCTGTGTTCCATAAGATTAGTAGCACGCCATCCGATTCCGCATCGCAGTGCCTTCTGTCCGGGTGTAGCGACGCGTCCCTCAACTCCTACGGCACGGAAACCCATCTGCTGGGCTGCGCCCGCCGCCGGTGCGGGCAGCGCCCACATACGAGGCTGCTTCCGAAGACTGGCAGCCTACCCGAACAGCGTTGAGTCAAAAGCTGGAGTCACGCGTGGGAGTGGCACGGGTCAGCGCCCAGGCTAGCGGGAACTTACGAGCTACGACCGGCCACGTTGCCGACTGTTGTCGGCCACGCGTTGCACACTGTCTGCGCTTGGCCTGCGCCCATCACAAGGGCCTCAACTCTCCCCGCCCGCATTGACCGTTCCCTACCGTTCGGTCTTTCTGATGTACTGCTACACAGTCCCAACCTCACCCCGACCCGGCTCCCGTTCCTGAATCGTCTTTGCACAGCTGCTCGTAACCCCTCACTTCTCGGGTTCGGCCTTCCGTTTCGTGGCGTTTCGGCCACTTGCATGGGGCCCCACCTTGCACCATACACTTACATACGCATGTCTCAAGGTACGCAGTCCGCAGCCGGGGCCGTGGCCGCGGACCGGCCGCCCCCAACACCAATGGTCGGCCATCCCTCCATGCACGGTCAACGGGCCATGCACTGATAAGCTTCCAGCGCTGGCCCAGCACTACCGTAATCAGTGGCTGCATTTCCTGGAAGCCCTTGGCCCACGCACAGGCCCGGTCGCAGGCTCTCCTTCAATCCCGAAATGCGGATGGTTGTGGATGCTTGGGTGAGGGACCTCGTTACAATATCAAGGCAGGCCCGTCAAGACAGGCGGCGGTCCTTTACCTGCGGATAACGCATGTTCCCGCATGCCCTCACAGCAGCCCTACAATACAGCCAGTGGACGAAACTGCGTTACGCTATCTGAGAATGCCGCCGCCGCACGCCCAATGTCCAAGAGTTGGCCGGCGACAAAGAAAGGGGACATGGCGGCCCGCAAAACCCGGCAGTCGCGGGCAATAATGCATCGCCTGGCGACCCACGCACAAAGCACCGAAGCAATCGCGCTGGCGTGGACAAACACCGGCGTGGCTCCGAATAAAGGAATGAACAATAGCTATTCGCCACTGGGCGTCACGGCAACGCCGCACGGCACGGAGACGATTGAGCAGGGCTCTTGCAAGCACGTGGCAAAACGCAGAAACACGGAATAAACCTTGTCCGACATACACACTTACATGTGAGATAGAAAGAGAGTGTCCTTGGGCATGGATGCGCAGGTGAGCGCGTGTGTGGCGTGCGGTAATCGCATGCCGTGCCAATCCCACAGAACGCCCAGCTTGGTTCTGCATGGGACGGGTGAAGCGCATCCCGCGACGCCGGAAACTAGCACGCACAAAATCGCTAAGGACGATGTGGGAAGAATGCACATAGCGTCTTTCTCTTCTCGGAAGGCACATGTGAGCCTATCAAAGCGACCACCTTCCAGACCTCCGGCGCACATACAACCGCCGGCCTCCGTACGTCCAGCCATCGGACCCTCCGCCGCAACCTCCTCCGTCAGTCCCCGCACACGCCACTGGCATGTATAAACTCAAATGCCGCCTCAGCTTGTACGGCAACCCAGCTCACCTCATTGACTTGGGCCACGAAGCTTCCGCTAGTTTCCATATCGCAAAATACCGCTCCTGTCGCCATCAGGCCGTAACACGGAAAAGCAAAGCTAAGCCTGGACCTTCGCAGAGCGATTGCATCTGCCGCCAGGCCGCGCAGCGCCGCAGTCCGGGCAGCGCCATGTACGGCGTACGGCTCACTGCCACACGTAGATAAATCGCCTACGCCCTCGCCTTCCATTCTCCTGCCTTCTCGTACAACCGACCAGCCACCCACGCCCCCACGTCCCTGCCCCTGCAGTTCCCAGCCGGCTAGTGCTTGCCCGCCCCGGCCAACATGTGGCAGCTGCTCATCACTCCACCCCTCGGTCACCTCCCTCCCGCGGTCGCTGCAACCTTCACGCCCGTCCCCGGACGCCGCGCCGCTGAGACCCGAAGCCCGACTTCAGTCGAGCTGGAGCCAGGGTTCTCGCCCTCCTCTTCAGATGCATACCTCCTGAACGCATAATTCTCCCCACAGCAATCGTGTAATAAGATCGCACCAAAAGCAATGGGCGGGTGCTGCCCACAATATGCCGGTTTGTCCCCAACCGAGGCATAGATCCCCCACGACCACTCTGGCGCCTGGCATCGTGTGCAGTACCACTACTGAGGAACCCACGCTTGAACGCAGATAATGAACATCACCAGTGGAGCAAACATAGCTCCTTGTTGCCGCTCTTCACCCGACCCGCGCCTGTGCCGCCGGGGGCAAGCAGCCGCCGCCGCGCGGCGGAATCTGCCAACCCCGTCAATCGGAATCAAGACTGGTGGCAGAAAGGAAGTTCACAAGACGCGCCGGTCGTCGAGTGCGCCCAGCCCCTGTTAGAAGGAAATTAAACACCGCAGCCGCACCAGGACGCACCTGAGGCATGTGAATGCAACTATAACTTGTTTGTCTTCGTCAGCCCCAAAAGGTGTGCATTTACCAACACACCGCTGCCTTCACGGCGTTTTCTTCGTGCGACGACAACCCAGCAATCGAGTATGCCCTACGACATCACAGAGCGTGTATCTCTCCCCTCCGCCAAAGCCGTTGGAGCCAGGTCAGCGCTTTCCAACCCATGGATGCAGCACAGCCAGCCTCGCAATCAAGTCCTGATCCGGAACCCGGAGCCGCACCCATCGTACTCGTGCGGCAGATGCCCTGAGCTGGAGCCGCACCGCCCAGCCGCTCGTCCGCCCTGCCCCTCTCGGGCCTTCAGGCGCGGCCCGACACAGGCGCCACGCCGCGCAGCCGGGCTGTGAGCTCCTGCAGCCGCCGCTTCAGCCTCTTTCCAAATGACCTCGGCCTTTCCGGCCGCCCGCCGCTGCACAAGCCGCGGTCGCCCCGGGCTGCCCCGCCCGAGTCATCAGCGGCGTGTGGAGGAAGCGCCGCAGGGGGCTGCGCATGCCCGCAATCGCCCAGCGCCAATGCCGCCGGCTGCGCCGCCGCGTCCAGGCTTCCCCAGGCTGGGGACCCGCCGCGGTGATGCAGATAGCGGTGGTGGGCCCCAGCTGTGCTGTCTTTGGGACAGACACGGTGGCTGGATGACTCCTCCTCAGTGTCAAGCTCCAAAATGGGCGACGCAGACCCGTGGTGCACGCCCCGCAGCAGTGGCGGCACCAGCGCCGCCGGCAACGGACCGGAGGCTGCAGAGAGTGTGGCGGCAGCGTAGGCGCAGGGCGACACGCCGACCGACGTGTCATCTTGGTAGGGCCCGCTAGCCACCGGCATCACCAGCACAGCCGCTGAGGACCCCGCGGCCGCGAAAGGCCCCTGCGCAGTTGTGGCATCCGTGACGATGCTGGACATGCCGAAGACGCTCGAGGCCCGGGAGCCAACCGTCGCCGCGTCTGAGGTCAGCGCCCCTGCGGCGAGCGGGGAGCCGTTGCGGAAGACCAGCCCTGTCGGCGCGGCGGCCTGGCCCAGCGATGAGCCCCTCCGCATACCCGTTACACACGCGTTAGGACCCACGGCCGCCGCTGCGCCGCCGCCGCTACCACCGCCGTTGCAGCCACTACCGCCGCCACCGCCCGTGTGAGCTGCAGCGCCGGATGCCGTCGTTGGCGGTGCGTTGGGCAGGCGTGTCCAGGGAGAGGCCCGCTGGGGGCTGCTGTCAGAGGCGCCGCTGCCGCAGACGAGGCCGCGGCCACCGCCGGCGCCGCTGCCGCCGCTGATGCAAGTGGCCTGAGCAAGGAAGGCTGCGCCGCCACTGCCGGTAGAGCCACCGCCGATGGCCCAAGACGCCCGCTCGTGGTGGGCTGCAGCCGGCACCGCCGCTGCTGCCGCTCCGGCGTGGGGGTGCGAGCTGGGGGTGGGACTGAAGCGGCCCATGCTATAAGCATGCTGGCCGTTGCTGCCGCCAGCCGCGATGCCGGCCGCGGGGTCATGCAACACGCTGACCGGGGCAACGGCTCTCCTTCCCACTGGCGCCCACGACCCTGGGTCGGGGAGCGACGCCGCTGTTGCTACCGCCGTTGCGGTGTTTGGGTCCTGCAGCGGACCGAGCTGCCTCTCGCCGCCCGCGTCGCCCTTGCCCTCCCCACGGCCCCGCTGCAGCCGCGGCTCCTGCTCCTGTTGCTGCTGCTGCTGCATGATGGCGATGGTGAGCCGGCTGGTGGGGGTGAGGCGGCTGCTGGCCTCAACAGCGGTCGGAGCTGGCGAGCAAGGGTGTGGCGCCGGCGGCAGATCCCCGCTGCACAGGCCGCTGGCGGGTGCGGCGCCAACCGAGCCCGGCCCCACCGCACCCGTTCGAGTGCCGAGGGCTGCAGCAGCGGCCACGGCGGCTGTGGCCGGCAGGATAATGCAGTGCTGCAGGGGCGGTAGCGGCGGCGGCGCCACGACAGGGCCCTGCAGCGCCGCCGCTAGCGGACAGACGCCGCTCTCAATGCCGGGACGCAGCATCCAACGGGATGTGTGGTGGCAGCACGCCTCGTCGCCGTCGCGCTCGCCGCCGCAATCGGCCGCTCCCTCGCCCTGCCCGCCGTCGACGTCTACTACGTGCGAAGGATCGACGCCGCCTTGGCCGCGTGAGGGCTGGTAGGGGCAGCCCAGCTGGCTGCCGGCGGGCGAGTGCTCGGCGGTTGCCGGGAGCGTGGAGCTGAGCAGCCAGGGCGAGCCGCCCACGCTGAGGGCGCCCATGCTTTGGTACGACAGCTGCGCATGGGCGACGGGGGAGAGGATCAGGGGCCCAGCGAGTTGGCAGAGGAGGATGGACAAGCCATAACACTCCAAACCGCTGATGTTACATTAATTGGCGGCGGGATGTACCGTACGGGTGTAGTCCGGGGCTCCGTGCAATCGAGTCAATGGCTCGCGGTCGCTCGCCGCGCGCCACCGCGTGCTCCCGCAGTGCGGGGCCCAGCTCTGCGCACCTAGACATCCCGGCGCCACGACACCCCCCCCACCCCCCCCTCAGTCGGCACGCGCACACCTGCAGCGATGAAGCGGGTGCCGCGCCAGCAGGCAGGCGAGTTAGCGGCGGCTCGGGCGGCTGCGCGCGGCCGCCTGGCGGCCCAGGCCCCAGCCCCGTCAGCAGCGATGCCAGCGGCGACGCCGCTGTGGGCAGCCCGGCGGGGCTCTGGGTGCATGGCAGATATTCCGGCAACAGCGTCGCCGTCATGTGCGCTGGCGTAGCGGCGGCGACGGTTGCGACGCCGCAATGCGACCCGGGCCGCTGCAAGTGCGGGCGCGGTCCCGACAGCAGGCCCCCGACGCCGCCGCCGGCGCCGCCACCGCCCTTCGCCTTCCGGTGGCGGCCGCTGAGGATGTAGCTGCGCACCCGCCCGACCAGCGCCGTCACCTGGCCGAGGCCGCCGCGGTGCTGCAGGCTGGCCGCGTGCTGGATCAACGGCACCTGGTTGAGGCTGGAGCTCCTGCCGTTGCCGCTGAGGATGGGGCCCAGCGGGGGGCTTGCGCCGCTGGCGCCGCCTCCCAGCTCCAACGAAACGCTGACATCCGTCGCGCAGCTGGCCCGCAGGACCGGCCCCGCCCTTGACGGAGCTGCCGGCCCTCCATGGTGGTACGCTGGTGCCGCGTGGGTGTTCGGTTGCGGCGCCGCCTCGGCGGTTTCATCAAGGGCCCCAACAGGCGCGGTGGCGGCGCCGACGACGTGGGTGCTGATGCGGCCAACGCTGGCCTCACAGTCGACGCCACGGAGGCCGCGAAGGACGGCATCGGCCGCCCGGCCACTCGGGTCGGTGCTGCACATGGCGCCCAAGTCGCGGTGCACGCCCGAGCTTGAGCGTCCTGGCGCCTCCGTGTGATCCGCTTGGATGGCACAGTCATTGCGGAACTTACTGACACCCGGGGGCCGGCGCGCTGCGCCGGTGGCGGCGCGGCCGCTGGCGGCGGCTTCGACGTCGGAAATGGACGCCAGGAGGGCATCCGGCGCCTCGTACAACCGCGGGGCCAAAGCGCAGGCGCCAAGGCACGCGGGCGGTCCCGAGTATACGGGCCGTGGGCACGGCTGCGGCAGCCGCGGCTGCGCCTCCGGGGGCGCGCCGTTGCCAGCGAGCGGTGAAGGCGCTGGCGCCGCCACAGCCGCTGAGGCGGAAATGGACTGCACCGCCGCCTCTTCTGCCGCCGAGGCAGCGTTCATGGTGAAGGGACTGCAGCCAGACAACCCCCGGGTGTCTAGCTGGGTGCCAGACATCGGGGCTGCCGGCTGCGGCCGTAACGCGCCTGCGCCATACCCGGACGGCAGCGCAGTGCCTGCCGCCGGCACCACCACTGCGTTCCGCGGCACGGGCTGGAGACCTGGCGCCTGAAGCTGTGCCGCTGTTGCTGCAGCGCTGGTAACGGCAACAGCAGTCGCAGCGACCTTCCCGTCTTCCTCACGCTGCATCGCTCCCACACCTGCAAGGCCTTTGCCACTGCCCCCGTCGTCGCCACCGCCGTCGCCACCGCTGGTGCCGCCGGTCGTCGTCCGGACTCGCATCTCCGCCAGGGACAGCGGAGCCGTCGCCTCGCGACTGCACCCGCTATCGCCGCTGCACTCGCGCGAAACCCCGCGGTTTAAGCCGCTGCCGGCGGCCCCACTTACGATGCCAGCACTGGAGGCGACAGGGATCGCGAGGCTCGGGCCGCTGCGCACGACGCAGCCACCGCTGTCGGACGAGGGTCCCGGATCCGGCGCCGGCGCAGAGGGCACTGCAGGCGCCGCGCCCGCGCCCGCACCCGCGCACATGGCTGGCAACCTGAGCATCGGGGTTTGCAGCTGCGGTGCCAGAGGAGAGATCGACATGTCGATAATCCCGTCACGAGGCGTGGGGGGTTGCAGTTCCATGCGGACCGCCACGGTGGCATGAGGTACCGCGCGGGGTCTCGTGGGCAGCGGCGGCGATGCAAGCGGCGGCGCGCCCACGGCCGGCGGTGCCGTGCGGTGCGCGGAGACCTGCGTACCTCCTGCCGCAGCGCTGGCAGCCGCTGTTGCAGCCGCTGCCGCAGCAATGGCAGAGACCGAGACCACCGCACCGCCGGGGCCGGACCAGCCGGAGTTTAGCAGCAGCCGCGAAGAGGGCGAAGTGGCGCCGCCTGTCGTATCTTGCCCGACGGCAGTTGCCTGAGGGAGCTGCGATGCCGTCAGCAGCGGCTGCGGAGGCGGCGTGACGCCAGGCGCCGCGGCGCCCGTAGGTCCGCACGCAGCACGCGCGGCAGGCGCGGCCTTCCACGTTGCATTTAGTTCACCGGATGTCGAATTCCTGACGGTCCGGGGGCCCCCAACAGCTGCCACCGTAGGAACGGCCTCCGACCGGGGCCGGGCGGGGCTGAGGTCTGTGAGCGGGGCGAAAGCCTCCTCCAACATACCGACGACGTGGCCACCGCTGCCCGTGCCACCGCTTGCCCCGTGTCGGGCGGAGGCTTTGCAGGGCCGTGCCTCAACGGCGGTCGCAGCAGCAGCCGCGAAAGTGACAACGCCAGCCGGTTTCTCTGCGGCCGCCGCTGCAGTGGCCGCTTCAGCCGCCACCCTCTCGGCAGCCGCTGCTGTCGCCGCCGCCGCCCGATCGGCTGCGGCAGCCTGCTCCTCTGCCGTCGCCGCCGCCGCTGCGGCAGCTGCGTATGGCAGCTGCTTGGCAAGGTCGGTCCCTGCCAAAAGTTGCGGCACGTCCCAGAAATACGGCATTTGCAGGAGTTGCGCGGCGCTGGGCCGGCGGCGCGGATCGAGCGTGAGGCAGGCGGCTACGAGGTCCTGCAGGCCGGTAGTCAGCTCCTGTGGGAGGGGGAGGGTACCCAGGGTGACGCTACGACTGGTGGGGACAGAACGGGATGTGCGATGAGGGCACAGGCATGGGCTCGCGGAACCTGCGCCAAGACAGGCGAAAGCGATAGAC
Source organism: Gonium pectorale (assembly GCA_001584585.1). NCBI lineage: Eukaryota > Viridiplantae > Chlorophyta > Chlorophyceae > Chlamydomonadales > Volvocaceae > Gonium > Gonium pectorale. Next base: position 711,212 of record LSYV01000056.1, read on the forward strand.
GACGGCCAGCGTCGGCGCTCGGTAATGCACAACAAGGAGGCCCGGTCCTTCGCACTCTCGAACACATGTTTATGCGGCATTATCGCCATGCCAGGCTGCGCCCCGCCGACGGTCCGTCCGAGGTCACTGACTAAACAGGGGTTCTGGGGATACGAGGCTAGGGAACACGAGGGATATCCCCCAGACCCTCTGCTTCGCGTTAGCTAATCGTTCACCAAACCGGCGCACCGCGCCCCCCCCCCCGCGCCATTTCCTCACCGGCAGCCGCTGCCGTAGGCACCGTGAGCGCTGCGGCGGCAATGCAACCGACGCTAGGCTGCGGTCCAAGAGGACGCGCGCCATGTGGGGAGCCGGCAGGGGTCCCAGGCAGCGCATGATGCGCCATAGCTGGTCGGCGGTCGAGGTGCCTGCAAGGGAAGCAAGGATATGGAGTTGGCTAGCGAGCCGCGGACTCGGGATCAGGTGTCTGTGATGACGCGTCGGTGGCTAGGTGT
>LSYV01000056.1:713454-750810 GCA_001584585.1 Gonium pectorale
GCCGTGGCGCACCGGTGGGATGGCTCACCGGCGGGGTGGCGCATCGAGGGCATTGACATACTCGCATCGCCTATGCCGGCCCGGTCTCGTCCCTTCGCGACCACCAGATTCCCTTCCCACACTAGCCACTCGAACGTGGAACCCACCGGGTGGCCGGTACCAGCGCGTCATCACGTAGGAGCTCAGCGCCGCGCCCTCGTCGAGCAGATTCAACGGGGCAGCAGCAGGGGCGGCGGCGGACGCTGCGTCCCTGGAACCAGGGCCGCGGCCCGCGTTCCGCCTGCTGGCGGCCTGCTGGGCGCCGCTTAGCTCGGCCCCGGGCCCCGTGCGGACCAGGCGCGCAAAGCCAAAGTCGCACAGCTTCGCGACCCCGCCGCTGCCCACCCCAGGCGTATAGCCGGTCAGCAGCACGTTGGCGGGCTTGACGTCGCGGTGGACCACCTGCAAGAGGGGAGGCGAGGCGAGGCGAGGCGGTGGCTGTATCCGGATGCAATGCCGTTGTGGTCTATTGCGGTCTGTTGCACTACGAGACCGGATCCCGTTAGGCGAAACGGGGCGCTGCGCAGCAGCAGGGTAAGCTGGTCCGTAATCAGTTCATGTACAAGACCTTCACGCCGCCCGCCTGCAAACTGGCCATCAAAAGCGCCACCGGCGCGACGTCCCCGTGTATCTCTTAATTAGTGGTGATGTCGTCATAGCCATGAAACGACTTATGGGGACCATAGATCCACTCCCCACCCCGCAGCTCCGACCTTGTGTGCGTGGCAGTGGCCCAGCGCGTGCAGCAGCTGCCAGGCCACGCTCTTGACCATGAGCGCGGGGAGCGCGCAGGCGGGATGCCGATCCATCTCCTTGCAGGGGTAGCAGATGAGGCAGGGGAAGCGGGAAGGATTGGCGGCAGGGGGGCGGTCATGGGTGGCAGCGAGGACAGGAGGGGAGGGGTACAGGGGCTTGCTGGCAAGAGATACCGCATCGGGGCAAACGTGGCGGGGCACCTCACTCGGGCCTCTCACCTGCTTGCGCCGCATACTCCCACACGCCCGCCCACCTGGTAGAGGCTCCGCTCCACATGCTCAAACACGAGGTACACCCTGCGCACGGTAAGGGATGAACAGACACGTTGAACTGGCCGTAGAGCTCGGGCCCGGGCAGCAAACACATGCGCACATGCAGGGCTGCGTCGTGTATACGGTAACGCTGTTGGCACTTCTTACATGGGGCGAGCTCAGAAGGGGCACAATGACCCCAACCCGTGGCTCAAATTTAAAGCGCGACCTAGGATAGACTGGTGACACGCCGGCTGTGCAAGCCGGGGCGCGGAAAGCCTCGCACAGCACAGTGACGCACGCTCCGCCGCGTGTCCATGGTCGCCAACAGCGCTGCTGTGACATGCTTGTCGGGCCCGCATTGCTTAGGGGCCTGCGCTTAGCAGCTGTCGTGGCCACTGGCCCCATTCTTGAGCATCCGCCAGCCAGCCAGCATGCCAGAGACTTTCATCCTATTCGTCCGCCTGGCTGCGCAAGCCCCGCTGCCGCGTTCGTCCCCACAGCACCCGGCGCAGGCCGGGCGCAGAGCACCCCATGAGCGGTAGCTTCCTGCCGGCGCACGGACCTGCCGCTCTTGCTCCGAAACGCCTCCAATAGGCGAACAATATTAACATGGGGCGGCAGCATCCTAAGGATCTTGACCTCCCGCACGGTGAGGCGCATGACCTGGGCGGGCCAAGTTTGGGGTTTAGGCTGCTCAAGACCCTCAAGACAGGAAGGGCACGAGTGATTGTGTGCCTAATGGTGCTTCCTATTGCGCAAGGGTGCGCCCCACAAGACCCGGCCGTCTTAGCCCAACGGGCGCAGCTGTCGCAGTCAGACAAGGCAGCTCCCGAGGGGCTGGGCGCGTAGTGCTGGGCAGTAGTTTGGGAACGCTTCAGAAGGCTGGAACAGCAGCCATATCGTCCGCCGACTCACTGTGCTGTCGACATGCGCCTGTTTGATGCCCTTCGCGGCAACATAGCGGCCCTCTTCGGCGTCACGGCACAGATATACGACGCCATAGGCACCCGAGCTTATAGTCGACACGTAGGTGTAGCGCTGCGCGGGGCCGGTACACATCCAGAGGTTACGCAATACAGTATGGACAATTGCCTTCCATCCCTGAGCCACACAGGGTCCTAGATTCCACCAATTATCATTCCCTTACGCACCTCCATGGCGCCTGACGCCAAAAGCCGGGCTCCCGCCGACCTACTCGAACTGCGAGCAGCGCCTCGCTCTCACCGGTGCAGTTCATATTGAACGATTTCCGATTTAAATGAGTGGGGTTCGCTCATTGAAAAGCATAGGGGCTTGACTGTTGCGAAAAATGCTTCCGGGAAGCTCGTTTATTTGTGGTCTATTTGCGGATTATGAGCATTCCATGCAAGGTTATGCAACATATCGGTTTTCTCGTCTCTCGGGTAGCCTTACGGCAAATTTAGTCGTGATCAGTCGTGATTCCCATGTGGGACGACAAACAAAAGCTGCTTCGCCCAAATACCGACTTGTACCGTGGACAGCATGGTATAGTGTAGTCAATCACGCAAGATTACAGAACGAAAAACAGGAGCCTATTTCGCCCTATGACCGAGGGCACTTGCTCGTTACTCGAGTGAAGGCATATGCAGCTCTAGTCAGCACGCCTGAGCAGCTGAACGGCTTCTGTGGCTAGGGTTTGCGACTGTTGGGGGCTTGCACGGACTAACGGCCCGCTGCCGGCCTTGCCGGCCGTATCGGGAAGGAAACTGTCACGGAAGCTGTACCTGCTGGTGGCCTGCACCAGGTTCTGGAACAAGCATTGCTCCAAGGGGGCATACGCGTATGGGGATTGATTCGACTAGAGGGCAGGCACTTCGGTTTCATTCAGGGCACCTGGTTTCATTTGGGCACAGGGGATACGATACCGGTATGTTTGGGCACCGTTCATATCCGACCCCAAGCCGTGCCCCAACCTACCTCACATCCCTTGGGGACACAGACATTCCCCGGGTTGTGGGGGTCTTCCCGGGTTCCTCGCTGTGGCTTCCCGCCCGCACCTCGGCTGCTGCGCCCCGCTCTCCCACCACCTCCTCTTTTGCCACCGCCATAATTGAGCGGCAGCCTCAGCGCTGTCAGGGCTGGGGGGCGGGCAGCAGTACTGCTCCGTGACAACTTTCCCTGCCAAGCACCGGGCGCGGTTCGGCCAAGCTGGCCAAGGGGGCCCGTCTTTAACGCCCAGGAGCAGCAGATTGGTACCCGCGTGGGTTCATGTGGGTTCGGCCCAGGGGGTGCCGCCGCCAGGGCCGTTGACAGCGTCAAGCAAGACAGGATCAACTGCGTCCAGTGGCAGGTGTTAGGCTTTGACCCGAGACTCTTCAGGGCTTTCGTCAACTGCGCCTTCGCAACCACGGCCTCCACGGCCGGGCAGCAACGGCAGCGTCCCCCATCGCCCCTCCCCCTCCAATGTGAGTGGGACGCGTAGCCACATGAAGAGCATAGAACGCTGAAGGACTCCCATCTGCCTGGTGACACGCCGGCTGTGCAAGCCGGGGCGCGGAAAGCCTCGCACAGCACAGTGACGCACGCTCCGCCGCGTGTCCATGGTCGCCAACAGCGCTGCTTTGACATGCTTGCCGGGCCCGCATTGCTTAGGGGCCTGCGCTTAGCAGCTGTCGTGGCCACTGGCCCCATTCTTGAGCATCCGCCAGCCAGCCAGCATGCCAGAGACTCCCATCTGCCTGGTGAAACTTGAACGACGATGTCCGATCCAGCTGTTGTACGGCAATGACCTGTGATGGCCTATAGGGTAGTAGATATACAAGGTGGTAAGGTATAGTGCTAAGGATCATGCAGCAAGTAAAGCGTAGCGTGTAGGAACGGACGGCCAATGAGCGGAGGACGCCCTCGCAAGCATGTAGCGCTGTCGATGCTTGTAGCCCTGCTGGTACTGGCACTGCCATACTCGAGCGGGACGTGGAGGCCCAACAGACGGGACAGTTGCGAGCTGCATCCCGGCATCGAGTCAAGGTGAGCACTACTTGGGCGTCAAGGATTGGACGAACGGTCGGCCGAGGGGGACAATGACACACTGTGCGAACTACATGAAAGGGCACTAACCCCTTCCCCAGGCCGAGGAACCCCGCCTGACACATACCCTCTGTCCTCCTAACCGCACACAGAATCCTGAAAGACGTGTCGTATTGGAACGGAGTGGGCGTTAGCGAGGAGGTCGCCCTGTCCGTGTGCAGGTGGGTCGGGATGGGCGACACGGCTAGTGTTCGGGTTGCCCGCCTTTCTGTGACGCCCTCGAGCTTAGCGCGCCTTCAGCGCATCCTTCTGGATAGTCCACTTCGTTCCAGGCAGTCCCGCGTAGGGCAGCCTCCCTGCCCTCTGTTCCCTGCCCCACGCACATGCAGTTGCAGTGCCCCTGCGCTATGACGTCGCGCTCCCACCCCACTCCGCACTGAGCAACAGGTACTGTGAGCTTTCAGGGGACCAGAAGGGCCGCAGGCGGCTAGTGGCTGAGGGGCCTGGCCCCGGCCCGCTTGCCGATGAAAGGCGGGCGGGGGAAGAGGGCGGGGACCCGCTGACTCGGCGCCGCGCGGCGCAGAGCGCGCGGGCCCGGCGGGCCGCCCAGCTGGGGGAGGCAGCCGCCGGGGCCGCCAACATTGCGTCGCAGGATGGTGCGGCAGCCTCGGAAGGGGCTGTGCAGCCGAAGGTCGACAGTCTGGATGGAGATGGCGCGGGGCTGCGGCGGGAGGATGGGCAACGGGACAGACAGCGTCGGCGTTTGGCGGAGGAGGCTCCCGACAACTGCAACAAGCCTCAGCGCGTGCTGGTTCAGAACGGCACCGTGTACCTGACCAACCTGGTGACGGCGCAGCAGTTGGGACCCTTTGAGCTTATCGGCTTCCTGGTGGAGCTTTACGAAGCCAGCCAGGTAGTTAGTGGTTGACAGTTCACGGTAAAGTCGTGTTGGTTATCGGTAGGACTCGCGACTCCGTGCCAGAGGAGCGTGACATGTGTGGTGCTGCACCGCTTGCGCGCGTGTCGGTCACAACGTCATGCTGGTCTTGCACCGCCTGCCAACTGCCTACTTGCGCTGCCGTCCGACCGCGCCCCTCTTGGCAGGTTTACAGGTGAGGCCCGCCACTTTGGGAAGGGCCGATGGATCAGCGGTGCAATGCAGACGCGTCCAGAGACTGCGGCTGAGGCAGCGGCGCAGGGCCGAGACGTGCGCTGCGGCTGGTCGCCGCGGTGGGAAGGGCTGGGAGGCGAGGCCTTGCACGGGAGGGCGTCAGCACTGATGCGGGGCGAGAGTCCCCTGGGCTGTGCCGGGGGTGGGGGCCTGTGGGCCATAGGGTGGATTATGGCCTAAATGGCACCCCGGCAGCCGAGGAAAAAGGGTGTGAATCTGCATGGGCTGGGCGCCAGCAGCAGTTGTCCCATTCGGCGCCCAAGCCGGTCTTTGTCTCGTGTTGCCGGCTCCCGGAGGGTGTCGGCGATCCGAAAGACCGGCTGCCGCCAGGTACGCGAAGATGGCAGTGTCCCCATCGATGGCTGAGTCGCGTGCACATGGGTAGTATCGTTAAAAGTAAGGTCATGGTAGTGGAGGTACGTGCGTGTGCCTAAGGAACCCGGAGGGGCTAGTCGCCGCAGCCTGCGATCATGCATTTGGGCTGTACCGCCGCTGTTGGCCAGAGCGACTCGGGTAAGATGTGTGTACAAGCGGAAAGCGAGGTACGAGGGCGCCGCCTCAGATGCGACGGACGGTCCAGTGCTCGGTGCACATGGCTGTCGCGCACTCAAGACCCGACCCCCCCGTGTCCCCCTCTCCTGCCGGGCATCCTTGCCTCGTTGGCTTCTCGGCGTGTGTGGGCGCCTTGGTCCCGCAGGCTGCCCGACGTTGAGTTCACGGTGTGGTTCGGTGGGTTCCAGGGGGCGGAGGGGAGGGCGGCGGGACCGGGAGGAGGGTGTGGTGCATGGGGCTGTGCGGACACCGGCGTTGGGTGCAGGGGCGGCCGCGAGCCCCTGATTGTGGTGCCGACAGGCGCCTCCCGAAGCGGCCCTTCCTCCGTAGGCGGCTGCTAAGCGGCGGTCCGCACGTGGGGCCGCCGGGGAGCTGCGCGTCGTGGTGGGGGCGCGCGTGAGCCCCTGAACAACCGTCTTCCGCGTCTGTTCCGAGTCCTCGCTGTGACCACGTCAGAGCCTCCATCCTGCTCTAGCCCGTGCATGTGTCCGTCCCATACCCGCAACTCTGCTGCGCCCCCCCCCCCCACCTTGCAACCCTGCAGGCGACAACGCGCCCGCGCACACCATGATCGAACCTGACGGCTCCTCGCGCTGGCCCTTCCCCCCCGAGGGTGCCAACGCCTCGGCCTCCATGCCGCCTGTCGTCGGCTGGAGCAAGTGGGACCTCAACGCGGCGCTGGTTGTGCCCTATTCCGGCGCGTTCAGGTGCGGTGCCTGTCGTGCCGTGTGTGTGGGGGGGGGCTTCCCCGGGCGCCATGGCCCTTGCATGTGGTCTGGTGTGGAGTCAAGTCGTTAGTGGTCGGCGGACAGGCTCGCACCGCGTGGATGCGCCGCCGGCAGGCTGCGTCCCCCCCCTCCCCCCTCCCCCCTCGGCCCCGTGCGGCCCGCGTGCGACCTCGCGGCCGCAGCCACCCAGAGAGCAGTGCAGAGCGTCATTGAACAAACGGCAGGAGTCCGACGAGGCCCGCTGGTCCACTGGATCACTGATTCACTGGCCGGGCGGCTGCAGGTGCCCCTCCGACAGCTGGGACGCGCTGGAGGCTCAGCTGGAGGCCATCGCGGGGGTGCCCTGGGAGGAGCGCAAGGAGGTGGGGTCTGGCGTCGTGCCCTGGGGTGGGGTAGGCAAGGGCGCGCAGCCAACGGCGGGCGCTCGGTCGGAGGCAAGCAGACAGCCGGTGATGGCCATCTCCTTTCTCCAACTGGCGAGGTAGGGGTAAGAGCCGGAGGCGCTGCCAGGTGGCGTGCGTCGTCCCTGCGCCGCCCCACAGCCGCCCGCCGTACACCGCAGCCCGCGGGGGCTCGCCGTGCTGGTCCACCCTCGTGCTGATTACCTGCCTGTGTCTACGCAAAGCCAACCCTGCAGTAAGTAAAGCATACACCGCGCAGGTCGCCTTTGGCCGCTGGAACGGCTTCTGCACGCACTACATTCCCTGGATGAAGACGGCGGACGGCAAGGTGGGCTGCCAGGGGGGGAGGGGTGCGAGGGGCAGGCGCCTTGCGGCGGACGGGGCGTATGGGGAGTCTGTGTTGAAATGAAACGACGGGAGCCTTGAGTGTTGCAGGGGCGCGAGGGGCATGCCCGCATGGGAGGGACGGCAAACGTGGCCCATGCAGCTCCGGAGGGTACAGACGATGGCCGGGTGCTATTGCACCTGCTGGTAACCCTTAGCGGCGACATGGCGGCCGGCCGATCACTCTGGAGGCAGCGATGGGCCACATGGTCACACACCACGCCGGGCATGGCGCCTGGCGCCCATGGCCGATTTTTCGCTAACCCGTATGCCTGCAAGCTCCCGCCCTGCGGTTCTTGCCTGCATTCCTTACATGGCTTCTCCGTACATCAACCCCCCGCACATGCCGTACTCTGCACAGGTCATGAAGTGCCCCCGCACTCACCTCAACTCCCTCTCGGAGGCGCACCCCGACCTGCTCGACGCGTACGACCTCAGCAAGGGCAGCCGGGTGCCGCTGGGCCACCAGAACGTGTACAAGTACATCGTGTCACCCGACGGTGCGCACGCGTGGGGGGTTGCGCCGGCCCCGGGCCTGGATACTGAGGGACACATGCGGCGGTCGTTTGTGGGGGAGGGATCGCTCCAAGGCCTGCCTCGGGCACGGCATGTGTCTGTGTGCGGTGTCGGAGGTTTGGGAGCTTGCCCAGGGCCTAGCCGCGCCCCTCCGCTGGGCTGATGGGGCCACGGCTGAGTGCCTCCGCACACGTGTACCCCCTGTCAAAGAGACAGACCGTGTGTGCATGGAGCCCGGTTAAACCTGGATGTTTGGGGTTTCCCGCCGTCGTTGGGGGCCTGGCGGGCGCTACCCCATGTCCTCCCGGGCCCGGCCTTGTAGGTTGGTCGATCAGCTCCAAGTTTGACAAGTACCTCCTCCTGGGGTCAACCATCCTGAAGGTGGGTGCGACGCTGTGCCCAGAGCAAATGTGGTTTATGCTCGTCATTCGTTGTGGGTGGGGAAGACGGGGGTGATGGGCGCACATGTGACTTGCACGTCTTTGCCACGCGCCCACACCGCATCGTCTGACGGGCCCCGCCCCGCGCCGCCCGCCGCTATCCTGGCCACCGACCCCGGCCCTCGGCCGTGTCACCGTGCGCCGTCACACTGTGTTCTCACCACACGTGCCGTGCGTACCGTACGGCAGGCCGCATCCACGCGGTACGGCTTCTACTATGACGCCATCAAGCCGTACGTGCACTTTCTGCCCTTCATGGTCAACACAAGCGACGACATCGTTGATGTAAGTTTCACGTGCGGGCCCGCGTCGTGCGGGCATGCCTGTGCCGTGCAGATGCGAATCCGTTTCACGTGTTTAACGCCTACAGTAACGACTTGAGTGCCGCGCACGTCTTTCATGAGCTCCTATCTCATCCCCATTTGCGCCGTATCTTGCCAGCCGCATGCTTTCTGCCGTGTGGCTTTGCTGCCACGCGCTGCCCTGCCTACCGTGCCGTGATGGTGGGTTACAAAAACGTCTCTTTCCCGGGTCACCACCCCATGGCGGACATCCCCGCTTCCCACGGCAGGTGGTGCGCTGGGCCAAGTCGCACGACGCGGAGGCACGGCGCGTGGCGGAGGAGGGCCGCCGGTTCGCGTTGCGCCACCTCAGCCGCCCCGCGCGCCTCTGCTACGTCTTTCGCTTGCTTACAGAGCTCAGCAAGCAGCTGAGGTGGGGCGGGGAGCGGGCGGCTGGGGGTCGGAGGCGTTCTGGCCGGCCAGGGAAGTAGGGATGGGCCTGGGAGCGGCAGTGGCGGGGATGGAGGTGGCAGGAAGTTTGGGTGTGTGACGGGCGGGCACGTAGTGGGGACCCGCCACTCCTTGCACTCGGACTCGCACTGCTATGAGAGTGTTCGGCCGTGTATCCGGTCACGCCAACGTCTCGAGTGCATAGCGCCTTAGGGTAATATGACACCCACACACCCCGCCGCAGATATCGGCCCAGCTGCGCCCGGCGGGGGCTGTGCGTGCCGCTGGTGTCGGAGCTGCGCTTCCTGGCTAAGTACCAGCGTACGGCAGGGTCGTGCAGGTTCGTGCGGGGGGGGGGTCCCCCGATGGTTACGTTGCAGCGTGCGCCAGCGGTGCGGGTAGCTGCGCGGGCGGCAGACCCCCCGGTTGCGCCGCCCTGTGCCATGCCGCCGCGACGCAAGCCGCCGCCAGCAGCCGACGGATTCCCCTGGGCCGTAACCGTCCGTGTAACGACGAGATCCCTTGGGCTGAGAGAAGCCTCCCCCCATGGTACCTTCTTTTCCCGCCCCAAAGGCCCCTGCTCCTCTGCTCCCTGCCCGCATCGCCATCGTTCCCACGCGCCTCGTCCCAGCCCGCTCGTTCCTGCCCCGGCTCTGCCTAGAGGCGCCACACCACCTGCTGACCCCTTAGCCCACGCCCTTAGCCCCGCCCATGCTGCCCACGGGGCCCACGAACCCCTCCGCAATGCCGCCGTGCCTAGCCGAGTCCCCATTTCTACACCCCCGCAGCCCCCACGCTTCCCTTTCCTTGCTCGCCTCTGGAACCTCGACCCCTAAAAGAGTTACCAGGTGCTCCTCCAGAACGGGGACGTTGTCTCGTGCCTCGTCCCCAGCCGGTACCAACCGCTTGGTCGCGCACTCAACCCGCCCCCTAGCTTCCCATACCCGCTCACGCCGCCCGCCCCTGCCTTCCTCCTCTGTCCCCATAAAGGTACAAGGAGGTGCTCCTGCGGTACGGGGACGACGACCCCGCCGCCTCTGACCCGCCGGTGCCCACGTCAGGGACCTTCCGGGACGCCCCCAACGCCTTCGACTACGAGCAGCTGCTGCGGCTGCACGAGGGCGGGCACGCATGGCCTCGGGACGACCTGGCCACCGCCGCCTAGAAGAGGCACCCAAGGCAGCGCATGCGAAGCGCGGTGGCGGGATGGTGGAAGGCAGGGTAGGACGGTGGCAGCACCAGAAGTGTCAGGAAGCTGCGAAAGCCGCAAAGTGGAGGGCTTGCCCGGGTGCGTGACATCAGACTCTGCGGCATCAGCAGCCTGAGCGTAGCCGGGTCAATCGTGAGACAGGCAATCCACATGACGACGAAGGATTGTACGAGGGGTCATGTGTGCGTGTGCGCGTTACTAGGGAGCAAGCCGAGGGAGCAGCAAGCACACGGGCTCATTGGGTGTCATTGCCAAGCCGTGCCCAACCGACGGACGCCGGCGTGCATCAGTACCGGTAACATGGGACCCTGGAAGTTGGGCCGTGGGACGTCCTCGTGTCGAGTTAATGACTGTATCCTGTCCGCGCAGATTAAGGCCGGGTACTGCATCATTTCTGCACGGATCTGCTGTACACCTGCGCGCACACAAAAAAACAGTCTATGTCCTCGCTCCATAGGCTACATTCAAGCTGCCATGTCTCCAGGACGCCCTAGACCTTCGTGCCTTCGCCTATGTTGCGTTAGGTCGTTCAAGGAGGCAAGGCACGGAATGCTGTAACGAGGCACGACTGCAGCACCCGGAGCCGCACGGGCCACAGGAGCCTTGGATACCGCCAAGACGCATCCTACAGAGTCAATGCAGCGCCCGCCTCACCAGCTATACCCTCAATGCATGGGCGCCGTTCAGGTCAATCGCGCGAACGCGCTCCCGCCGCCAGCCTTGCCACTACAACCTCACCGGGCCATTTCCGGTTCATCTCCTCGCAAGATCCTCAACTCCTGACCTCTTTGGCCACTATTAAAGACTCGTCTGGACTGAGTGGCCTTGCGCTGCGCCATTATGGTGAATCCAACCCACAAGTTCAAGATGCCGTGGAGCAGCTGGGGTCAGTGGAACGCCTCCGCCGTTTCCGCCCCGCGGTAATGGGGAAAAGTATGGCTCCGAAGGGCGGCAAGCCGCGCGTCGCCTCCGTCGTCTCCGCAGTACGCAGTGCTGTCGTGGGAGCGCGGCTCGATCGGGGGATCGTTACCGTCCAATGGCGCCAGCGTGACGGTGCCTCGGGCACTACGGTGCGGCCATGCTGCGCCCAACTGCACAGGGTGTCCGCGTTGCTGCTGGACTGGCATCGGCGCAGGTGCCGGAGTCTTGCTGGGCCAGTATGGCTGGATAAGGGCATGAGGGTTCAAGCAATGGCGGCGGTAGGGCGAGCTGAAATGAGGACTGGGGGACAACCGGCAGGTGCGGCGCGGCCCACGGCCGTGGCCAATCCAGCGGCAATCCATCAAGCCCGCATGCGGATATGGTACAGAGGAGAGGCGGGGCAAGACTAGTCGGGAGATGCTACGTCAGTGGACGCAGAGACACAGCCCGCTCTGACACTCGTGTAGCGCTCAGTGTGTGCTAGACATGTGCCGACGCGGCGAACGGGGCGCGCTGGATTTTATGGAGCGAACCCGTGCCAAAACTGCAGCTCCGCAAACCCACTCGCCAGCGCTGACACCATCCCCGCTAGTGCTTTGCTCCATACAGCACCTTCCCCTCGTACCTGATGCAATGGCGGAGATAGGCGGCGCCCTGGTATCGCGCAATGCGCAGGGACGAGTCCGCTTCAAAACTGCGGTCCTCGCCACTCCCTGAGCGCTTCCTCATCTCGAGCATTTTTGCTGCGCTCCCGGGCCAAGCCCCGCGCTGCTCCCCGCTATGACCTTGCGGCCTGCAGCTTGCAGTGGCGCCCTGTCGCCCCGCCCGGCGGTGCTACCTTGCGGTGCCCCTGCCCCTGCCTCTTCCACCGCGCCCCCGCCCCGCCACCGGCCCCTGCTGACGCCAGGCGCCAGTCCGCCCGCGCGACGGCGCTGCAGCAGCCGCCCCCCACGGTCGGCGCAGCTCGCGCTCCCGCACGATGGCCTCCCTCGCAGCGCGAATGGCGGCGCGGAGACCGCCTGCGCAAGGGACAGGGAAGGGTAACGCAGAGGCAGTTGGGAAGGTCAGTAGGTTGGATGACGGCGCGGGTGCCAGCGTGGTGCATGCCTGTCTAGCGGGACCGGGGGAGCGGAAGGGGATGGACGGAGCATGTCCAGCGGATCGCAACCAGGATGAAGCGTGACAGCTCGAAGGCGGTCGTGCATGCGTTCTCAAAGGCAAGGGTTTCACAAGCACACGAGAGCAACAGCACGCGAGCCGCGTTTCCCTCCTCAGCAAACATCACCTGCAGGCAGCCGACAGAGGTCCGCCAACCAAGGCACACCCCACCCTACCTCGCGTCATCATGCCCAACTTGCGGTAGTCCCGTGCGGCCTGCCGGGCCGGGAAACGGCATCAGCAATAGGAAGGGAAGAGAGGGGAAGAGAGAGGGCCGCTACCCCGCCCAAGCGACTGCGAACGACGATGGCCCGCACATGCTGCTGCGTCCAACCGGCGGGGCAGATGCCTGGGAGGTGTGCGGGTGCGCAGCTGCGTACCTGTCTCGCACACTTGAATTGCCCGTGAGCGGAGTTGCTGCGGAAACGATAAGCGACTAGCAACGCAAGCGGGGGCGCTGCTCCGACCCAGTCACCACACACAGTCAAGCGGGCAACCCCGAGCCGCCGGGCTCGGCGTCTTTGCTGCTGCCTCAACCGTAAGCCTCAGCGCCACCCGCTCATGTGCGGCCTGTGCATGGTAACCTGAAACGCGCACCGAGGCGCAGTACGTCGATACAACCAGGCAACGTCGCACCAAGTGTGTGCAACCTGCCTGGATCCAACCTAACCGGTCCGGTTGGAACGAGGGTTTTAGGGTTTGCCCCGCTCCCACCTGGACAAGCTGCTGGGGGCTCAGCTGCTCGGTGCGGCGCTTGAGGGCCAGAGCGTGGCGGGACAGGAAGCGGGGGCCGGGGTGCAGGCCCGAGTCGGTGAGGCCTGCGAGGTGCGGGTTCGAGATGCTACTCTCGTGCCTGAGTGGGTGTGTGCGGGAGGGCCTGGAGGACCCGGGCTCTCAGCAACCATGCCCGTTTCGCTGCGCCCTCCGCCCAGCCGTCCCGGCGGACGGCCCAGCAAAAGATACGTTAGGCGTCCCGCTTAACGCATGCACCCGACCTCCTCGACTCCGCACCCTCACCTCCGCACCCTCACCCTGTCATATCGTTTGGCTTCTCGCCGGCATCCCCGTCCCGCGGCCCGCCCCACACCCGCCCCCGAGGGCGCGCGCGCACCCCGCAGCATCTCCGCCAGCAGGGTCCCGGGCAGCTCCCCCAGCCTGGGCTGCAGGTACTCGAGCAGCACCGCCAGCACGCAGCGGCCCGGGCCTGTGGAGCACCCGTCCGAGGGCAACAGTCGGTGGGGGGGCCGGCGGGGGGGGGGGGGCGAGCGCCGCACGAGAGCACGATCTGCGCGTTGGCTGGCGCTTTCTACCCTGCACCCAAGCATGGGTGTGGAGGAAGGCTGTTGGCCGTAGGAAGGAGTGGACTGGCGACAAGGAACATCGAGGGAGGCGGCGCGCAAAATGGGAACCAGCGCCCACCCGGGAGCAACAAACGCCCATTCCCGACAATGATCTCGCATCCAGTGAGCGCCGCACACGCGCACCTGCGGGCTGGGCCGCCCAAGACGCCGCTGCTGGCATGACCCCGGGCAGCGCTGCAAGCGCCAACGCCACAGCACCCGGCGGTGGCGGCAGCGTCGGCGGCGGCTGCCGCAACGGCACCTGAGGCGGGCTGCAGCCGGCCCCGGCACCGGCTGCAGTGCCGCGCGAGTCGGCAGCGGTCTTCCCCCGATCCTCCTCTTGCAGCTGCAGCTGCAGCATCTGCTGCTCTCGTACGACAATTTCCGCTATGTCGTACAAGACCGCCTCCACCCAGCCCTGGAAGCGGTCCGCGAGGGCACCGGCCGCCCCCGCCCTCGCCCCCGCCGATGACGACGACGACAGCCCCTCAGGCCCGTCGCCCCGCAGCGCCTGCAGCCGTGATGCGTAGTGCAGTACGGCACACTGCACCTCCGCAACAGAGGGCTCGCCTTCGCCGCTGTCTTCGCAGTCGCCGCCTCCGCCGCCATTACAGCCAGACGGGCCGGCTCCGCCCGTTGCGCCGTGATCATCACGCGTCAAGGAAGCGCCAGCAGCAGCCGGGCGCTCAGATGCCGCACCAGCTGCCCCGTCAAACCCGTCCAGGCCGCCTGACGGCGCGCCACTGGCTGGCCAGGCGTCCAAGAGCGCCCCCCACCACTCGGCCGGCGGCTCCGCGCCTACCGCCCCCAGGGCCGGCAGCAGCGCCAGCAGCCGGCGGCCGCTCAGGTCCCGCAACGCGCCGACGCGGCCGATGCCATCGCCGAAGCCGGCGGCGCCACTGCTATTCGCTCCGCCAGGAACGATGGAAGCAGCGGGAGGGACGGCAGCGACGACAGAAGCGCGCAGCGTCGCGCTCATCCAGGAGCTGCGTGGCCGCAGCTGCAGCGACGCCAGGGCGCAGAAGAGGTCCGCCAAGCGACCCGCGGGGAGAGACGCAGCCGCGGGCGCTGTCGATGGCGGCTCCAGCAATCCTCGACTACGACCGCCGCCGCCACCCGCTCTGGCGCTCGGCTCTGGGGCGAGCAACGCCTCCAGCAGAGGCTCAGCCCAACGCCCGCCCCCTACGCCGCCCGCCTGTATGCGACCCGACGGCGCGCCCGCGCCAACCGCCGGCCCCGTCGCTGCCGGCCCAAGCGGCTGCAGTTTGCTGAAGCCGTACGCCGCCAATCCCTCCAGGCAGCACACCAGGCCCTCTGCGCCCAGCTGGCAGGCCCGGCGGGAGGCCTCCGCCGCGTAGGCCTGCGGGTCACACGGGGTGGAGTCACATGGGGCGGGGGGCAGAAGCGTCTTGACGGGGTCAAGGCTCCTGCAGCAGCACGGGCCACCAAGCGCGGGGAGCGAGGACTGGCGGGCATGGCAGGTGAGGGGTTTTGAGGGGTTGCGGGAAGTAGACGTCACGCGCTGTCAGGTCAGGTGCACCTCGTTGGACAGCAAGTTCATCCGGCATGTTGGGGCCTAGAATGGGTGGAGAGCTGAAGGGGGGAGGCGGGTTGAGAGCATTCGAGAAAGATTGAATGTGTTGCCCTTCGGGCAGTGTCTGCCATAAAGCATCAATACGATTCAGCCCCCGAGAATGTCCCTTCCGCTCCCTCGGATTTGCCTGCAGTGCCGACAGGCGCAGCGGCACCTTCCTCCGCCGGCACTCCAGCAGCAGCCGGCCAAGCAG
The DNA here is from genome assembly GCA_001584585.1 of Gonium pectorale. Classification (NCBI taxonomy): domain Eukaryota; kingdom Viridiplantae; phylum Chlorophyta; class Chlorophyceae; order Chlamydomonadales; family Volvocaceae; genus Gonium; species Gonium pectorale. The sequence continues at coordinate 728,831 of LSYV01000056.1, forward strand.
TGGTGCGGGCAGAGAGGAAAGGGCCGCGGGATCGCCGTCCCAGGCGCTCGCCCCGCCCTCGTGTCGCTCGTCGCCGCCCCGCTCGTCCGCGGCGCCGCCTCCAGTCCTGATTGTAGGTTGCGCCGGCGGCCGAGTGCTGGAACGGGCAGCGAATGGACTGGCACCCTCCCCGCTGGAACGGCTGGGCAAGACGGTGGACAGGTAGGCGGATGAAGAGGCGACTGCCGCTGCCACTGTCGACGTTGACGCAGACGCCTCGTGCGTAGCGTGCCGCGGGTGCGACGCTCCACCTCTGCCGCGGACCCCGGACCCGCCTCCTTGAAGAGGCGGCCCCCAGGCGCTGGATCGCGCATCCCTTCCAGGATCCTCGTGGATAGGCAGCGGCGGCGCGGGCCTCCTCCGTTCAGCGACGTACACATGCGTGCGGGGCGCCACGAGCGGCACGTCGTACAAGCGAAGCAGCTCGTCGGTTGCGAGTGACATCTGCGGGCACGGACACGGCATGGGATTAAGATAACTGGGTGCTCCGTTGCCATGATGGCAGGGGCAGGGAGCCCCACTATCAGCACGTGTGACGGGAAGCCCGGCTGCTTGGGAGCCCATCCACTACGGGTCTGTGCACCGCACCAGCCATCGGCCAAATTTGCCGTTGCGCATTACCCACGCTTAGACCAAACTGCTAGGCGCTGAAATCAATGGCGACGTCTCTGGCCTAAACATGGGTACCGCTAGCTCCATCGGGTCGCCCTCCACCCCCCAGGCGAGCCACCGTGCCATGGCTTACCGCGACTGTGCTCATGTCGACGGGCGCCTCCGGCAAGGCAAGGATGGCGGCTGATGGGTGGTAAGGGGCCAGCGACAGGCCCGCGACTACAGGTGAAGGTAGGCCGGATGGCACCCCCACGATGTCTTCGGCAGCAAACCCGGCACCACGGCTGCCGCTCCTGCATCGCAGCATTCGGCTCGCGACATGGCAGCAATGGTCCTTCTTTTCAAGCACACGGTGCCGCCGGCCAGGCTGAAGCCCACGCGGCAAAACGCCACACCCAAGCATGCGCTTGAATATAACTACCATATACAGATTGTTGCTACATGTCGGGAAAAATGCCGTGTGCCAGGCGTTCGGCGTTGTTTGTGCGGTTGGTTTAATCCAGTTTGCGTCAATGTATGATGTTTACTTCTAGCAGAACAATGTAAACTTCGGTAAGTGGGTACGCTCCGATTCGGATCCGACAGACCGGCGTGGGCGCGCAGGGCCCACTGCACGGGGAGCCAACGAGCAGGCGGCACCGCGCCCCTAGGCAGCGCCAAGCGTATGCAACCGAGGAAAGCACGCTTGCCGCGCTTCGGGTTTGGCGGGGGGCAGTTGCATTGAAGGTAGAGGGAAGGGCAGGCGTGTGGCAGGAGGCGGGTTTGCTTGCCGTACGCGAGGGCCTCGTGCGCGGGCCATTGAAGGCCATGAAACAGGCAGCTCGCGGGAGGCCCCCGAGCGATGGCTTCAGAGGCGCGAAGCAGGGGGCCAGGGACTGGGCGGCTGCTGGAAGCGAAAAAAGAGAAACCTGAGGAGGAGCCCGCCTCTACGGCCATACACGCCCGAAAGCGCGACGTTTCCAAAAGGGCGGGTACAGAGCAAGGCATATGACATTCGTCCCGCCCCCCACATGCGGGTGCAAAGGAAGACGGGTAGATGAAGGGGATGGGCACTACGCCGCTGCCGGGCATTGTGAGCGGAAAAAAGAGAAACCTGCAGAGTAAGAGGGAGCCCGCCTCTACGGTCATACACGCCCGAAGGCGCGACGTTTCCAATAGGGCGGGCGGGTACAGAGCAAGACATGTGACATGTGAGCGGACTCACGGCCCCGGGACGATGGTTGTTCTGTTGAGGCCGGGATCGATGGGATGCGAAGAGTGGGGGACTAGAGGGCCTTTGGGAAGGGAGGCACTAGCATGGGCAGGCGGCCTATTGCTGGCGCGCCCGTGCTGGCTCCTGGGAATGTCGCGTGCCTGCAAGGACGACGGGGGTCGGAAGACGGGGGCAATCCCTCAGCAAGGGATAGCAGGGACCTGTCAACCCATAGCGTGCCATGGCTGGCACCTCTATCGTGGGGTCCATACACGGGGCGGTGCACTGTTTAGATTGTCAAGCAGCAGTAGTGCCGTTGGACTGACGAACAGCTATCCTCTCTGGATCCGCATGCCGAACGGTCGATACGCGGTACGCTAGGACAAACCACCGTCCTCATTCACTTTAAGAGACGACCCGAACCATGATCTCCTGCTGGCTACATGTCGGCGCGTCTTTGCACCTGCCAGCTGCCTGGGAAGTAGCAATGTGTTGACTTTCTCCGCACCTGGCTCTTAGCCGGGGAAGTAAGCCTGGTTAACTTCCTGCACGGCCTTCCGGTTGGCCAGACGAAACCGTATGCAAAAACCAAAGGACATTTCGGCAGACCCCCGGCTTCTGGGTGGGATTCCCTTCTTGCACAACCGATTGGCCACCAGTACAGCGCCAAACCTTTCAGGAATATCGCCATATGGGGCCCGCGTGTCATCGTCAAATGCGCCAAAAGGCATTTTCGTTGGACGCCGGAAGATAGCCAGGGGCACTCGGGGCATGCGGAGGGACCGAAGGCCTGCGCTCACCACTCACTCACACATGCTTGCGAGCGCAGCGGCGGCACACGCACCGACCACGCGTCCGCCAGAACCCATCGCGACTTCGACTTTCTCTTCTTCCTCTCTCTTCCCCTCTCCGTTCTCTTCTCAGCAACGCACAATATCAGAACATGAATCGCGGTTGGTACAGGGCTTCCCCATCACCAACCCACAGGACACTAAGCAAAAGCCGCAGGCCAGCTTGGAAGTTTGAAGCGCCAAGGAAGCCGACAGAGCATGCTCGCGGCCTGGATCGGGCATTTCCCTGCCATACCTCGCGGTCAACGGCTCCGGTAGTTTGCCGCCACCGTCGTTGGGACCTGCTCCGTGAACGGGGGCACTCCCGGGGGCGGCCCTGCAGCCACAGGCACGCCAACTCCCCGCATCGACGCCACTCCCTTCCAGGCGAATGACAAAAACTGCGCCGCGGTGTGCAGCGCGGCAAAGCATGGGCGAGCCCCACACGTGCGTGAAGACTGTCGCGGAAAATCGCCCCACGCTGTTCGAGCCTGCAAACGGCCCAGCATCCGTCCCGCCCTCAAAAAGCGCCAGCCATACGCCATCAACATACCGTACAGGGACACGTAGGCTGCTTTGGCAGATTATACCGTACGACGCAAACCAACTTGTAGAGTTCACGGCTGGCCCCAGGCCGCCGATTACTGACACATGGCGTGCAGTTCAGCCAAGCGGACATGCCCCCGCATTAGCGGAGCGCCCGGCCCGTTGTCGTGCCAGCACCGCCAAGCGGCCCCGTACCCCACCTCCCCTGAGACTGGGAGCGCTTCGCAAAAACCTTTTTCCTGTCCCTCGTCCCGCCGCCATCACCGCAGCCAGGAGGTCCCTGTCTAATGAATAGATATGCAATCTACCAGCTGCCTGCTGTGACGCGTCGCCCGTATCCCATACAGCCATAGCACGGCTGTTCAATCCCTGCACCCACCCCCGCAACGCAGAGGCGTGCTCCTCTCGTTAGTCCGCCCGGGTTCGTCGCTAACCCAGCAAAACCCCGAAGTCATAGCACAGCTTCCCCGCCCAGCGCTGACTCCATCCAGCTCAGCCGCTTTACTCCAGGTCCAGGATACCCAGGTAGGACACCATGAGCGCAAGCTGGTCAATGAAGTCGACCCCGGTGGCGTACTCTGCAAGGGGCATCAAGCGTGGATGCAGTGAGGCAACTTAGCCATGGGCGTCAAGCACAGACCGGAGCGGCACTGGCGGAGGCGCAAGTCACGCGACAGAAGCAAGCAAATACATGTGGTGGGATGCAACGCTCCCTCATGTGCCAAGGTTTGTGGAGCCCGTGCGCAGCCCAGCGCCCTCTGATCTATAGCACATGAGTAGGGACTGGGGGAGTAGACTGCAGTGGGGTAAGCCTTGCAGGAAACCCCTTCGTGCACAATGCAACCAAGTAACCTATGGTGTGCGACTGCAGCCCGTGTGGTTCAAGATGGCCGCGTATGTCTGCAGTCTCTCCCGCCCCGATGCCCACTATGCCAAGCACCATAAGGTTATGCTATGGCTCGCCGAGCCGCTGTTCCTGCCGGTCATACAACGTTTGGCTCCCCCGGGCACCCCGAGCCGTGGCACGAAGTCTTACCTGTGAGCATGCCGACGAGAAGGCCGAACATAACCCAGCGCCCGTTCGCGATTTCGTTCTTCGGGGTCCAGCCGAAGACCCTGGCGGTTGGGAGGGTTATGAGCACGGCCACAGGTTACAGCACAGGAACAGGAACCCCACCGGGAACCCGGAAAACGACACCCTGTACATCGGGCGAGACTTACTTCGCTTTGAGCGTCACCTCCGCGGTCCGCTGCTCGATGAAGTATTGGCGCATCTCCTTGGCCCGTGCACGCTGATACTCAATAGTGACCACCCTGCCGCACCAGAGCATCAATCGTCAGCACAAGCGTTTATCCAAAGCGACCCGACCAAGGGAGTTCCTAACGACTCACCCGGGCGCATCGGTCTTCGGCGCAGTGGGAGCAGCTGCAGCGTCACCGCCGAACAACTTCGGCTGCTCTGGACGCTTCAGCTCCGGCTTCTTCAGCAGCTCAGCACGGACGACCACACCCTGGCCACACAACATGAGCAAAGACGCACTTGGTAAGGCCATCCACCAGCGAGAAGCATAGATCACTATCAGGGCAAACTGTGCGCATTCTCACCTTGCGTGACTTGTGCGCAAGGGCGGGGCACCCTGCGCAACCACAGGCTCGCGAGCGTCAGGAAACCTCAGCTAATAAGCCACATTCCTGACCACCTTAACCAGACTTTTACAGAATGCTTACCAACAGAGCTCTTCAGCATCATGGCTGCTGTCTGGCTTGCGATGGAAGGCTCTGCCCAAAAGCTCTAGCTCGTTCGCGAAGGAGCGACGCTGAGGTGCGACGCAACGGGCAGCAGAATGCGTTTGAGGGTGCCGGAGTGTAAGAGCTGCAACTGGGTCTTTTGGACCGCTCGCTCACCGTCGTACGGCACCGACAACACCCCAAACCAAAGGCCACCAGCCGCGCTTCCTCACATCATCCGTCCATAATCTTACTTTAGCCACGACTTTAAACGCTGGTCTCGCTGCCTACGTTGCACTCTTGCCATGTGCCATCCATCAAGTCCCATCTGGAACCCAAGCTTTCCGGGTTCTCTGAGGGATCCAGTTTCGGGGTCTAATCGGTGTACAGATTCATTCATTTCCGTAAGATCGAAGCTGTCGATACCCTTATCGACATAAAACAAAAATGGTGAGGGACACCAGGGGGCCAAGCCTCTGCACACAAGTATTAGATGGAAGGCACTTTGGAGCCAGCTGTACAGAAACCTTCTGGACAGGAGATATCCAAACGTTGGGATTCAGAAAGGGGCGTGGCCAGCTGTGTAATCTGCAGGGCCACGGCGGGGTTACGAGTGGGGGCGCCACCATGTGACGGGGCGACACAGGGCGCGGCCGAGGTACATTGCAACACAAGCGCACGTGAGGCGCTGAGCACCATGCTTCTCCTGTCTGCAAGACCAGCTATCTGACGCCAACTGCCAACGATGCCAACGACCTTTCAATATCCACCTCTGCCGGGAGCGCCACGCGTACCCGTACCAGTCCACGCCTGCGTAGGCCGTGTACATGTAAACAACATGCGCGGCACCTACACAGCGCAAGCGCACGGCTAGGGCTCGGCACAGCATATGGAGGTACGATGCCGGCCCCACCACGCTGACAAGGAGCTCCACCGACCAGCCGTATCGTAGCGCGCACGCGGCCCGTCAGGAGCAAGTGCGACACCAGAGCTGCTCGCGGGGAGCAACCTGAGGACACTGGCCGGCACAATCATCCCTTCCACATCCAGATTTAGGACATGCATGGCTCCACACGGGGCCGACGGCTTGCTTATCCCGGGCAAGGCCCGCTGGGGCGCTCGGGAGCTCACCAAGCGACAGCTGCGCCTACCAATTGCGGCACTCAACCGCCACCACCGATGCACGTTGACCAACAGGGCGCTCCTCCAATGGCAGCCCGTTCATGCATTGCTCCTGCCCCGGCCAGGAAAACGGATGAGGCTGTCCCAAACTCAAGTGCTGGGCCCGCTCCTTGGCCCGGCGCTTCAAGAACGAAGAATACAGCGAATGCATGCGCTAGCACTCCAGTGCGCCGTACACGATGTGCGCTCTCCGCGTTTCGCGAGCGGGGAGCATCATCATCCTCCCCCCTTCACGGCATCCTCACCGTCGCCACGCTCTACCTCCGCCCGACCCTGCACTCCGTTCCAAGAAAGCAACGCACCTTTCCGCAAGCCTGGCGGACGGCCGATAAAGTGCACGCCCTGGAATGTCTCTACCCTCCCGTTTGCGCTGCGTCGCCCTTATTTTTCTCTGAGTGCAGCAGCCCGAGTATTGCAGCGATGAAGGGCTGCAGTAGTCGCGCGCCTCCCTCGCACCCCGACGCGCCCGTGACGGGCGCCCCCGCCAGGGAGCTCTGATGCAGTGCACGCAGCGCTCGCATCGCAACCCATGGCCCCCCACACCTCTTGCACTGACACGCCCTCACAGTGATCTGCACCTCATCGCGCGGTCATAACCCGTCCCGCGACAACCCTCACAGCGGGCGACCCGCGACGAAGCGCTGCCATCGCTGCCACTCCAAACCCTCTTAAGGGCACATTGCGGCGGTTGACACCACATGTACCGCAAGCGATGCCGCTCACAGGGAGCGCCCCGTCAGGAAGCTCTTGGCCAGGTGGGCGGCGCGCGTGGGCTGCACGTACGGCACCATGTGTCCGGCGCCACGCACGGTCGCAAACGTGAGGCCGGCGTACTCGACCACGTAGCCGCCCACCTGGGATGAGGCACGTGTAGTGTGGGGCGGGGTGGGTCGGGGCGCACGGGAGGCACGCGGAGGACGGGCTTTACGGGTAGGGCCGTGAGCAAGTGTCGCGGTGCACACACACGTACGCTCGTCGTATGCGTCGTTTCATTTCAACACGCACGGGAGGGTGTGGACGGCCTGCAGATCTCGAGGGCACAAATATGCGCAACTGGCAAGCCTGTCCAACCGCTGCGAGGAATGGGGTGCGCCACGGCGGTTCCCATACGTACGTGCCGCCATCAGGCGGTCAGCTGCTGGAGACCGCACAAAGTTATTCTGTACTCCATCCTCTCCAGCCCTCGACCTCCCTGGGCTATCCTAGCCCCTCCACCCAGGTACACACGTGGTTGTAAGGCGGCTTGGCCCCTCTTTCGCACACCCGTCTCGGAGCCCCACCCCGCCCGCTCGTTCGGGCGCACCTGACCGCCGAGGTTCCATGGGCGCCAAGGGGCCTTCTCCTGCGAACCACGCACAAAGGGCAATGCGCACAGCACGCAAGGGGGCCGGGTGGCCGTATGGCTACCGCGAGAGTGGTGCTTCCTCCGTCACACGGCCTGCACCGTAGACTGAGCAAGCTCTGTGCAACGACTTCCTGCACCCCTCAGAAGTACACCCTGGTGCTACTCGAAAGCCCCAATCAGCGCATCCCCTCCCCGGGCTAATCACCCATGTCACCAGCCCGCGGTCCTTACGCAGAAGCGAGCGCTGCTCCTCAGGGGTCACCTTTGCACCTACCAGCCCAAGTCCACCAGCGTGCCGCCGCCGTCCCCGCCAACAATACCCCACCATCGCGCTTTCCCCCGCGCGCCCCTCCCAGCCCTACTGCCGCCTCCTCCAACGTTGAACTCCCGTCCCCTCTGCCCGCTCCCCGCCCCGCGCACCTTGAGCCTCAGGGAGGCCACCCATCGGCGGGTGCCTACCACCGGCACGATGCCGTCCACGTCGCCGCTGAACACCAGCATGCGCAGGTTGGCCTGTGGGAGGTGCGGTGGATGGGGGTCGTGGGATGGGCGTTCGAGGCGAAGGGGAGCCTTGGATCACCTCCTCGTCACAGTTGGGGGCGGGGAAGCTGATGGATGGGCGGCTGATTTGGAGGGGCAAGTTCGTCCGGACAGGCGTAGGAGCCGCTTTCACAGGGTGCCCCGCCCCATCCGCAACCGGCCGACACGACCGTTGGGCCGCGGCACTGCCATCAAGCACCGCGGCACGCACGCCCCCTAGGGAGGCGCGCTCACCGTGAGCAGCCTCTGGTACACGGGCAGCATGGAGCTGAGCAGGTCCTCCCTGCTGTACACGATGCCGCGGGTGCAGTCGGTCCAGCGCCAGGGCAGCTTGACGGTCTGGTTGGCGTGCAGCGCGCGCTGGACCTGCGGGGGGCCGGGGAGTGATTTGGGACACATGCGCTTGAGCAGGGCGCACTGGCACCCAGCCGTGTTCTCCCGCGGGGTCGGAGGATGTGAAGGCGTTCTCAGAAGCCGGAGGCGTCCTCCTGCCTCCAATCCTCCCCTCGAAACTGGGCCACGGCGCTTTCCCACCACCGCGCGCCCAGCTCAGAGCGTCTCCCCTCAGCCAGCTCGCCTGACCGTTGCCACACAGCAACTCCCGTCCCTCCGGCCCCCACCCAGCCCCACCCACCGACCCACCTTCCCCCACCTACAAGTTCTTGTCGCCCCCGTCCCGCCCCGGCCTCACCCGCACTTCCCTCCTCCAGCCCAAGGCCCATTACCCCCTCTCCCCCGGCCCCACCTCAGGCAGGTTGAGCCAGGTCTCCACCTCGTCGTCAACGCACGGGTCGTACCCCGGGTCGGCGCCGTCGCCACTGGGCCCGCCAACCGCTGACCGCTGGCGGGACTCGCGGTACGACAGCGCGCCGCCCGCGGCGGCGGCGGCGGTGCGGCCTGCGGTGTAGGTGTGTGTGTGGTGTCAGGGTGATGTATGGGCCGCTCCGCTACTATCAGCCGCCCATGACCCAAGCGAACGCGGTGTCTGAAGGGTATCGGTGGTGGCATGTATAGGAGTCTCTCCGTTGACCAGCGCACACTCCCACCTGTCTTGGCGACGGTGGAGCGCACGGCGGTGCGCGCGGCGGCGGCTGCCGCGGCGGCGCTGGCCGCCAGGGAGCGGCCCGCCTGCTTGCCATCGCCCCCACCTAGGGCCCAGCTCAGTGCGGCAACCTGCAACAGCGGTTGGGGCGGTGGCGGACGGAGGCCTAAGCACATTTGCAGTAGGGGATCAACACGGATCATGCGAGGTTTTACCCAATTATGTGTTTTGTCGTGCTACATCCGTACGCACTTGTACAACTCCGTACTTTCTGGCACGGCCCGTACCTGCTTCCGTGCGGCGAACGGCTCATCGCACAGATCGGCGTAGATCTCGTAAATGTTGATCGCGCCGAGCTCATCGAACGCCCTGTGGTCGGCAGTTTACGGGCTTTTAAAGGAACAGATTACAAGCTCCCCAGGGGGCCTGCAGGCCACACGAGCCGATTGGCTCCCGACCCGCCATAACAGAGTGGTGCAACACCCGTTGTCTTTGCCGGTTTGGTTGGTCCGACGGCTGTCCGTTGAGCTGTCGGTGGACAAGGCGCTGTTGGAGGGCACACGCGGCGGCGGCACGTGGACAAGTCGAGACCCGAGACCCCCACGCCATGCTCCCTCCGCCCATGCCCCTGTGACGCTGACAACCATCGCAGCAACACACCGCATTCACTAACAAATTAGGAAGTTAAGTAGTGCAGAAGCTATCCTCCCACCCAACACCCAACACCCAACACGCACCCATCCCCCTTCCTCGCAACCATCCCGCTCCGTCCCTCGCGCCCCCACCCACCCCACCCACTTGTTGCAGAAGTCGTCGCACAGCTCGTCGCGGGTCTCGGCGTCGGCGTGCGCGGGGTGCGGGTCCAGCGGTCCTGCAGGCAGCGAGCGCAGCCAGAAGGGCATGTGAGGAGGTTCCGGAGGAGGCCACGACGCGCAGGCGGCCATGGTCGTAGGCACAAGGCATCGTACAGCATCGTGCGCCACAGGCAACGGATGCAGTTACGACGAAGGCGCAAAAGGGGCTGGCGCGCGGTGCTCTGAAGCGCTGAAACCGTTCAGGTAAAGGCCCCTGGCGTCCTGTCTGTTGGGACGTCCACGTGACCACCCCGCCCGGTGAGCACACGGTCACCCACCGATGCGCGAGAAGTTGCAGTTGGCGCGGATGCCCTGCGCCGTCTGATCCGAGATGAGCGCGTGGTGCCACCAGTAGTCCACAGCGCCTGGTACATATGTGTGTGGTGGTGGGGCAGTGGGTTTGGAAGGCATTCTCAGTAGACAAGCCTGGGGGCGCATGCCTCTCTCGATCGAAACAACTGAGAGCTGAGGGCTGAGAGTTGCGGGTTAGCGCTATTCCTCCCTCTTGGTCTTGCGCATGTATGGACCACTATGCCGGTGGTCTGAACGGGGTTGATAAGCCCCGATTGGCGATCCCTGAAGTCTAGACCGACGCCCCAGGCCGATCGCCAAAGATCGCCTGACCCGAAGCAGCGAGAAGAGCAGAATGCGCTAGGTGGTGGGTGGGGTCGAGCACACAGGTCTGATATGTATGGGGTAAAGCGGGATGGTGCCCGCGGCCGGGTATGGGTCTGTGGCCTGTCCCCTGCACAAAGCCGACTGAGCGCGGGACAGAACAGACAGGACGGGGGAAGCTCGGGTTCACGACTGCGGACGGCGTGCAGCCGTAATAATTCAAGGGGAGCCGTCTGTCGTTCGCTTGCGCCTGCTTAGGCGGATACCGCATGGATACCTCCTTGAGTAGGCTGATGAAGAGCGCTTCTACACAGTCTTCTGCACGGTTCGAATAGGTGGGGTCCTGCGACCGCCAAATATTGCGGAAGGCTCCTTACGGAACACGACCGACGGGGAAGGAATAAGTTTTCAACCAGCAATAGTCGCGACTCGGTTAGACCTCACAGTCTGCGACATTGCCCCAAGCGCAAAGATAACTGTAATGGGGCCAGGCGGGGGCACAGCCCTGACCTGCGGTTGGCCTTCGGTCGGCCAGCCGATGGTGGGTGAGCATCAAGCAGGACCCCACGCCTCTACGCATTAGTCCACTTGCGTATGTTGCTTATGCTGTTGACTCAACTCATTTGCTAATGCAGCAATGCTCGGCAGTTGTAGGTCCATCTTTGGTCATGTCACGCCACTCACTCGTTCACTTCATTTCTTTTCAAGCCTTCTGAAGTGCAGCAGCAAAATGCTTCCACCTTGACCCCAATTCGTATCGAAATGGCCGTTTCCCGCCCAGTCATGCACCCCGACTGATGCCATGATCGTTGGTTTGGCGGGAAACCAAGCCTTGACTCCCGCCGCTTTTGTGCGCCCTCTCTTCATTCGCTACCATATGTGCATACAGCATTGAACACATTCCTGTACATACACACGCATGCATGCGCCACCCGTGCCATGGCTGGTACCCATGCCCATCATCAGCTCAACTCCCCACTCCCGGGCTCACCAAGGTTATCGATCGCGGCGTCGGTCCAGGGGTTGCCCACGAGGAAGCCCTGCATGGCAGCCGACGAGGGGTGAGGACGCGATCGGGAGATGGGAGGGAAGGATGTGGCTCCCCCAGATTACGTTTCACTGTTTAATGCACATGCCACGTTTGACAGTCCCTGCCTCACGCGTCGGCTGCGGCGCCGCTGGACGGCACGCCACCCTTCACCCACATCCACTCAGCCAGCGTACCCTCCCCCACTTTCACGTTTACTGTTTGGCGCCTGCGCCCATAGCGGTCCGCTGTACCCCGTCTCCCCTCCACAGCCGTGCCCCGCCCTTTCACCCCCTCTGCGCCGTCCCACCCAGCAGGGTGACCTCTGGGGGCATTCACACCTCATGGCCGAACCGCCCACCCCCGTGAACACCGCCGGCCCGTCCACATCTGCTCTTCACTCCTAGTTGGGGGTGGCTTAACCGCGCCCCCCCCGTACCTGCAGGTTGACCTTGGGCTCCCCGGCCGCGGCCGCCCGGTTGCCCTCCACGATGGCCCACGCCAAGTTGGGCACGTAGTGGCCCGCGTAGCTCTCGCCTAGTTACGGCGCGTGGGGTGAGGTGAACCGTATTGTAGCGTGCAGAGCCATAGCAAGACATGAATGGGAGTCCAGCTATGATACGAGACTTGCGGGACGTGGCGCGTAACATCAGACAAGAACATGGGAGGCAGCGGCAGCCATGTCAAGTGGGGCGACTGCAGCTTGCGAGGGCGAGGGGAGGCAGCTACTGTAGCGGGAAAAGCATTAGCAGGACAGGAACCGAAGCTGGCTGAACGCCCTGCAACAAAATGTGCAGGAAGGTAAACTACGAGTTTAGGGCGTATGAGACCTACACCAGGCCCTGCCTGGCGCCGGTGTCGCCCGCCGCCGCCTCCCCCACCCCTACCCGCGCCGTTTCCCCAACCTACGGCCCCATCGCGCCCAGCCAACCACCGAGCGTACAGGAGGGTGTGACTTGAGCCGTCCATCCAGCTTGCCGCCCTGTGAGTACCGTATGTCTTCAACCTCCTGCACCCCGGAATTGCGTATGGCCCCACCCACCCGCCACGTAGAAGGGAGTGGACTTGAAGCGGGGGAACCGCTCCAGGAAGCGGAGCAGGAAGATGCGGCTGTCGGCGGCGGTGCGCGCGTCGCCTAGGGCCGGGGGGCAGGGGGGGGGGGTATGTGTGTGGAGCGAGGCCGGGGAAAAATGCAAGGACGTAAACACGACGCCGATCGGTATTGTACGGCACTCCCAGAAGCACCCCCGCGGCGAGGGAGGCGGGACGTGGTGCGGGGGGGGAGGTTACGACGCGCAAGTGGTTCATACGGTACCCGATGACAGGGATGGCAGGCACACGACGCAGGCTAACTGAGGGAGCTGCCTGGACTGCCCCGACCTACAACCTACCGACGATGGCGTCGGCGGTGGTGTTGGAGTAGCTAAACCCCACGAACGCGGGGCTCTCGACAAACAGCACGTGCGCAAACGAGTTCCAGGCGTGCGGGTTGGCCTGCGGTGGAGTTGGTTATGGTGGGGGGGATGGAGGTGGGGGGACCAGAGGGTGGGAAATCCCGGTGAGCTACCAATGGTGACGCAGTCCTCGCGCGGGCAACGCAGGTGCGCAGCCTGCCTGTGCCGCCAGACCCTTTTCAGATCCCCCACCCCCAATTCGCGCAGCCCAATCCTGCCTGGCCGCATACCCACTACCCAGCAGCCCACATCGGGTCACACATGCCCCCTCGCCAGTGAACTCATCCAAAAGCTAATTGAAGCCAGTGGACTCTTTTCCTCATGTGAAGCAACTGTGCACTGCGAAGCCCGCTCTCCGGCCCCACACAGCGTGCCGCATGCCGGCCCCCGTTCCCGCCCTCCTGTGGACTCCGCTCCACACACCCCTTCCCCACATCAACCGCACCATCCCCCCCACCCCCAGCATGACCCCTCCCCCTGTGCTGCCCCACCTGTAGGTTCCTTCCCCCAGGCAGCGGGTAGAAGGGCCCCAGCTCACTCATCAGGCCGCCGCCAATGGACGAGCAGCCGGGGCCGCTGGGGGTGTGGGACAGGGGCCAGGTCGTGGTGGTGGTGGTGGTTGGGGTGTGTGTGTCGGTCAAGCTCCTTCACACAGGAGCGGCGGTGCGGCCAAGCGCGTGCGTCCCTGCCTGCACCTCTGGCGACTTGCACCGTACGCCTCGGCTCCAGGGCCCCACCCATACCTGTGGGAAGCAGCGCTCAGCGCTTCGCTAAAACGCCCCCGCCCCCGTCCTCGCCGCCGCCGTCCAGCCCCGACCAGCGCCAGTGACAGCCCCTCAAAACCACGTCGGCCCCCGGGCTCCGTCCCCGGACCCGATCCCCATTTCCCGGTGCAGTCTCTGCCCCTTTGAGGGAGTCCCCTCCCCGCATGCTGGGTCACACCAGCAGGCGCCCCGCTCCAGGAGGGCTCCTGGCTTCAGGGCCTTCGTCCAAGCGGCCGACTGTCGCTCGCCAACCGCACCCACACAAACTCTCCCACGAGGGCGTGGGGCGGGGCAGGGGGGCGCGCCTGATCAGTCCACCACTTTCCCCACAAACCTCAGGCCCCCGACCTTGAAGCACCGGCGCGCTGCATGCTTCACACCACAGCTCACCGGGCGGGCGGACCCACGTGGGGCGGACCCACGTGGGGCGGACCCACGTGGGGCGGACCGGGGAGCACGCGTGCACGTGCTTCCAGGGCACTGTTGCGTTGCTGCAGAGCTCCCCCGCCTCGCACCGCCCCGCGTCTCCGCCCCGCACCACCCCGCGCACCCGTTGAGCCACAGCACCAGCGGCGCCTCCGAATCCGCCTCCCCGCCGGCAGCCTGGGCCGAGGGCCCCACCGCCTCCGTCAGGACGTAGAACAGCGCGCGGCCCGCGGCGTCATCGACGGTCACGTAGCTGGAGGTCGGCGAGCGAGCAGGCACGGTGCACGAGTTGGGGCATGGGGCGGGGCAATCGGGTCCTCGTCAGGATCGGGCTTGCGGTGTGCTTTGGGCAGTTTTCCCCGTTGTCGGGCCGATTAAGCAAGGAGCATAAATGTCTCCCACGGCCTGTACTCAGCGACCCACTCCACCGGCCAATCATCAGCTGCCCCAATGCCCCAACCAACGCAACCAACGACCGCCGATGCAACTGACTGGCAATGGAACCCACCCCGCAAACAGATTGAAGTCGTCTACGGGGCCCCAGCCGGGCAGGTGCGGCACCAGATCGGACACCGCGTCGGCGCTGTACGCATCAGGCCTGCACATACGGATGTACGGCGTACGGTATAACCAACACTTCCAGGTCATGGCAAGTACAGTACAGCATGGGCGATGGAGGGTATTAGGAGGAGGAGCACGACTGGTTAAGCCGGGAGCAGTTGAGGAAGCGGGGTGCACGCCGTGACAAGGCACAGCATCGGGCCGCTGCATGCTGGCATCTGGCCCTGCATCCCTGTCGCTCCGACCCCGTTAAGGACAGGGCATGTAGGGCGTGTAGGGCGTGTAGAGGAGTGTTGGCACTTTGGCTCACAAGCCCATGCCACCAAGCTACGGTATCAACAAGGTATCGATACGATGTGCGTGGCATGCTCCTGCCTCCTGCAGTTGCCGCACACCTGGCGCGGAGCGCCGCAAGCCGGGCCGCCACGCTCGGATCATGTGCCTCCTTTCCAACGCCAGCGGCGCTGGCGTCTGTCCCTTCACGTGAGTCCACCGCAGCGCGGATGGCCCCAGCGTCCGGCAACACGCTGGAGGAGACACGCGCCGCGGCGCCCAGATGTGGCAGGGCGGCTGCTACCACAATGCCGGCCAGCAGCGCCGCAGTGCCGACGGCGCAGCGCCGGCGCGCGGAAGTGCCCATGGCGTGTGGGTGGCGGAGGCTCTGGGATGGCAGGTCGGGGTGGAGCGGCGCCTGAATCCAGCAGAAATGACATAGACTTGTGCATGCAGAGTGCGTCTCAGTGATTTGCGTTCTAGGGTTGGGGCAAGGCAAAAAAACGGAAGGCTAGGTCAGGTCAGGTCATTGGACAAAATGTCCTTTCTCTATTTTCATATCTATAGTCCTAAAGCGCACGCTTGCTCGCTATCCTCATATTCTCACCAGGCGAAATGCTGTTCCAAGCCGAGAAATGACTGTATTGCGCGTGAGTAGGAGCTGCGTATGAGTAGTAGAGGGATGAGCCGGTTGAGGACATGAACGAGGCAACGAGCGAGGCCAACGAACAAAACCACCTTTACTGCGCGGCTGTTCCTAGTAAGATACCAGCACCGCCGTGACATGGCTCAATCCGTGACCCGGATCCGTGCCCAGCGACGGCCAAAATGGATTGGGGTCGGGGTATGTGTCGCTACCCGCCCCGGTCGCCCGCCATGCCTTGTACTCGGCGCCCTTCGGGTGTGTATGAACGTAGAGGTGGCCTTCCCTGCCTCTAATTTGCTTCCTTCGAGACCGCTGCACGTGGTAAGGGGACGCAGCCCTACCCTACCCAACCTTGCCCAACCGAAGGAACCGGCCCGAGCCAAACACTACAGCCGCGCGTATTGAACTGCCCCAGCACCGCTCACTCGTGCGTTTGACCAAACGAGAGGATTACGTGGCGGGCCTCATAAGGTCCTCCATGTTTGAAAGCAAGGGCCCCGTGGGATATGACAGTGCGCAGCCGTACGCACACGTCCAGTGACACACAGGCAGTTGCGAATCCGTTCCCTTGTCTCACGCGGAGCACCCGCTGTTGCCTGCACGACGTTCATGGAAAGGCACCACAGTGCATTAGTCCGCTCTCATTCGCTGTTGAACAAGCACATGACCCAAGGAATGGCCGGCCCGTGGTAGTGTAGTGTTGTGCTACCCCGCAGCACCATAGCGTCCCCGCACATCGGCGCCTTGCCAGCAAGAAATGAGTATCCCTACTCACGTACACCCACGGACGATCGACGCGGCTCTGGCCCATGGCAAGCCCATGGCAAGCCCAGGCGGCGACCCAGCCCTCCAGCCGCATGTCATGACGGGGCGCCCGATGTTGACATTAGCGACCGTAGCGCACATAGAGCATGGCACATCTCACGTCCCCAGGCCCCAGCCCAGGCCAACGGCCAGGGGCCAGAACAATCCCTCAACCACCGCCACCAGCCCCATCGCCGTCACAAAGCTTCCGCAGCGTCTCTTCTAGCAACTGGACCGCACACGCCGTCACCTCTGCGGCCGCGGCCATCGCCGCGTTAGAAACATGCACAGCGCCACCTCTGCTGCCACCGGCACCCGCCTTGGCAGCGGCGTCATTGGCGACGGCTACGGCGGCGAGGCAGCCGCCCGGCCGCTGCCGTACGGCCTCGTAGGCGGCCAGCGCAGCGTCGGCTCTTGTGTACGGCAGACGTGCTGATGCAAGCACGTACGGCACAGTAGTCATGTACCGCATCGAGCGCATGAGGTCAAGGTCCACGGCCGTGAGGCTCTCTTGCACAAAGCCCAGGCCCGCCTGAAACCGCTGCATCCCCGACTGACGGCCGAGTCGTACATTCAATAAACCCGCAGCCGCCGCGGTGGAGGCGCCGGCTCCTGCCATTGGCACCTCGCCGTCGGCTCCGCCGGCGGCGGCTGCCCTCGCGGCCGCCGCTATGTCGAGCGCCGCGGTATTGATGTCCCGCGCCGCCGCCATTGGGAAGATAGGCTCGAACTCCAGATTCTGTTCCAACTCGTACTCCGTATCGGCGATTAAGGCCAGCACTTCCCATTCGTAACAGCGCTGGCGGCAAGCGGCCGCCTCCGCCGCCGCAGCATCTGCCGTGTCCATACCGCCCACAGCCGCCCCTACGGCGCCTGCGCCCTCTCCTCCGGCAGCCGCCGCAAGCCGGCGCCGCTTCGCCGGGATGCCACCGGCCACTGCAGCCGCCGCCGCCTGGGTGCTAACGCCGCTGCCGTCGGGCTGCAGCTCGCCTGCCATGGCGCTGGCAGTAGCGGAGGCGGCTGCTGTGGCAGCCACCGCCGCCGAGGCGTCATCGCTTCGCATTCGTCTCCGCCCATGCAGCGGCGCGGCGGTGCCTAGAGAGAAGCGGCGGGACAGGTCCCATGGCCGCGGCCGCAGGCTCTCTGGACCAGTCACATCCACCCTCTCCCCTGCCCCCACCTCCGAATTCCCCGCTCCTGCCAGCCTTCTCCGGCGGCGACCAGCCGCCGCTGATGTCGCCGACCCCGCCGCCGACCCCGCCGCCGCGGCGGCGGGCTTCTGCCCCTGTTCCTCCTGGAGCACCGGCCAGCCCGGGGCGGGTCCCCAAGACGCCGGCACCGGGCACAATAGATGGCGGAGCAAAGGCAGAGCGCCTGCCGCCGCCGCCACGTCGTTGGGCCGGTGGGTCTTTAGGAACGCCTGCAGCTCCGCCGTCTCATTGTTGGGCGGCCGCAGCAGCGCCACAAATGCGCGAAGCACGCCGCCAACGCTGGCCAGCGGCGGCTCCGGTGCCGCTGCCGCCGCCGACGAGGGTGCCGCCAGCAGCGGCACGCCTATCAGCTGCAGTGTCTGCGCCAGAAACCGCTCCTTCTCCTGATCAAACGGTGCCGCAGCAGCGGCAGCGGCAGCGGCAGTAGCAGCGGCGTCGGGGGCGCCGCCGGCGGCGGGGTCGCCAGGCGCGGCGCGGAGTCGCGCCATGGAGGGCAGAGCGTTGACCTCGACGAGCGTGGGGTGGAAGGTGGAGTTGAGCAGGAAGTCCACCCCGAGCACCTCGAAGCCTGGGGGCGTCAGGCGGTGAGCAGCCATGTCGAATATCATGGCAGGAGCTAATGGAGGGGAAGGGGACGAGAGCGAAGGCCGTCACGCGTGTGTTCTCTCTAGGCGTGACTAGCGTGCTAGGACAGATGTACCAGCAGGCAAGGGTGCAAAAGAGTCCAAGCTCCATTTGACTACGACACGAACATACAGACGGGTGATAGGCGGGGGTTTTAAGTTCTGTTTGCGAGAACATTGACGCCAGGAAATGGAGCCTGGGAAGAAAAGGAAGGATGGCGGCGTCATTCTCAACAGAGCTGGAGGGGGAGGTTCGTGATGGCCCGGCAGGCCCAACGGTAGCGTTCCTCGCCTCCACAGCAAGGAACGCTACCGAACGCTTCCGACGGGCCTCGCTTGAGCCCACGTTGCGAGTTCTCATCACAGAGACCTGACCGGCGTACCCCCAACGGTTGCACAGCCTGACGCCGTACAAATTCGCGCATACCCGTGCCCGACACCCGCACCGTCGACGCACCGCAGCCCTCCAGCGCCGACAGCCCCCTCGCTGCCGACCGCATCCTCCGGGATGCGGACGCGAGCACCATGCCCACAGAACGCTGCGCGGCGTCCCACAGCCGTTCCCAGACACGTGGGTCGCCGGGCAAGGACGCCTCAGCGTGGGCCCGCAGCTGCGCCAGCGTCCACGGCTGCAGCTTCTCGCCCTCGATCGTCCAATAGTTGACCTGGTGCATCTCGTACTGCTGCTTTTGCCGTACGCCTGCCGTACCATCAGCCTGCTGTTGCTGCTCCTGCTGCAACAGCTGGCGGCGGCCGCCTTCGGCGGCCTGCCTGCCGGCGGCGGCGGCCGCAGCGCTTGAGGCCCCTCCGACGCGATCCCCGAACACCAGCACTCCGCCGCGGAACAGGTAGGCGCGGAGCGGCCGCACGGACGTGACCACTAGCCACAGGCGCAGGTAGCTGGGCCTGCTGTCGTATAGGAACTGGTGCCGTACATAGCTCTGGACCAGCACGTACGCCGGCAGCGCGCCGGCGTCAACGCTGCTGCCACCGCCGCTGCCGCCTTCCGTCCGGATGCCCTTGAGCGCCTGGCGCTGGGCCTGGGCATGGGAGCACAGGATGATGACAACGGACCCCAACAACAGAACGACCAAAGTAACAGCCACCGGCGTTCGTACTATCTAGAATGAGGGCTTCCGCATGCCCCCCCTCTGCGCCATGGGGACTTGAGCCTCCGTGCGGTGTACGACCTCGATTCGTCGAGAACGCGCCGCGCGCGCAAAGTACAACCGGCCCGCCCCGCAGCGGACGCCCAGCAGCCCCAGGCTGGTGCCGGAGATCTGCAGCCACAGATCTGCACCCACGCGACAACGGCCCCTCACCCCTTTGCCCGCTCGGATGGGGATATGCCATGCGCCTCCGGCTACTCGGCTAAGAACGCCTTCCACACCAGCCAATGACCCCTTCGCTCCCTTCCCCGCCGCACCTGCCGCTGCTTCATGACGCGCACGCCTCTGCCACGGTGCTCGTTGGCCTTGAGCACCCAGGGCAGCTCGGGCGGCGAGCGGGCGGCCTGCGTCCAGCTTCGCCACACCCAATACTGCGAGGGCAGCATGTAGCTGCGCGGTATGAACTCGAACGCGGCCTCGCCGTACGCCTCCTGTTGCGGAGACGGGCCGGAGGCGGAGCGGGGGCGGCGTAGGATGGTACGGGGCGCTGATTAGTGGTACGCGAAGGCGAGGCGCGGGAGTGGGAGGGCGGACGCGGCGCTGGGGGGGCAGGTTGCGAGCCGGGCAGCAGTGGTGGGTGAGGCGCGCGGAGGTGAAGGGCAAGGACGGTGCGGCGGGTGGGGCAAGCGTGCCTGTTTGCGCCTGAGGGCGCCCTCCCACCTCAACACAGCTCACCCCCTGGCCTTAGGCAACCATGCATTTGTTGTGGTACCTCCCTCCTCCGTTGGGGCACCTCTCCTCTGCTCGCCAGAGCCTCCTCCCCGACGCCCACCTGCATAGTCCGTACAAGCGGCTGCTTGAAGGCCACAGCTTCCACTCCCGGAACGCAATTAACTCGCTTGGGCGGCGCAATTGCACCCAGAACCGAGTGGCAGGCGCGGCGGACCGTCCAGTACAGCTCCCAAGACTCGGGCACAAAGGCGCCCTTGACCGACAGAAACGAGGACTGCGTCTCGCCAGATACGACCTGAAGGGCACAGGGCATGTAAAGGAGCAGTGAATGATGGTCGGAGGGCAAGGCTCAGTCCAGACGGATAGGTGCCGGTGTTGCTCGGGTAATGGCGCAGGCAATTGGGGGAGGGGGGCTGAATTGCAAAGGGTAAGACGATAGAACACCGGGAGTGTCTGGAAGGGGGAAGGTTGATGAATGGGAGGAAAGATGAACCACGCGAGGCGGTTGGGTGTTTTGGGGACAGGGGACGCGCAGGAACCAGCGCTATGATGGTGCGAACTCGCATGATTCGCAAGTAACAAGGGAACGGAACGCAGGGTGATGCACTAGCAAGACAAGGAGACACGCAGACAGGATGCACGCGAGGCACAGCCCACTAGATGCACAGAACAGTGCCGGTATGTGAACGTGCCCCTGAGGTGCGTGGGGGGCGGCGGCGCAGGGGCACGCGGCGCTGGCGGGCTGCACCAGACGTATCACACGGGAGTCTAGGATGCAGGGGGCTCATGGATCAAAGCGCAGCTTGGCCGGCGGGGCTTGGTCGGGGTCGCACAGCACGGACGTCATGCCGTGACGGGCCACAGTCAGGTGATGCCGCCCAAAGGGCATAAGAAGTGAGAAAAACCGCGATGCGCGTGGGTTCCACGCGCAAACACGCTTTCGAGTCCTGAAATGTCGCGTCAGGCCGGCCTCACCATGCGCCCAGACGAAGATGATACAATATCCTTCAGAATATGTAGCTCTCCCGGTGCGAAGAATGCCGAGTCCAGCCAGAGCCGAACCGGCGAAGTTTCGTTCGCGCTCACATTTCCGCCTCCGGATTTTACAAGGGACAACGATATCAAAAGCACGAAAGAGATCAAGAAAACAAAGCTAGTATCAGACATCCTTAGTAATTATTATTGACCGTTCGCCTGGGCGGGGAGTTCATCGTATCGTATTGGTAACCTCCATAGTGTGAGCTGCGGTTCATGGATGTAGTAAGCTAATCTTGCTTGGCGCACGGACATGTGTGGACGGTGCATGTATTGTACGGCACGGCTCACATTGTACGACAGTGTCCCTGACGCTTAATGCGGGGATGGGTGCCGCGCAAGACCCGCAGGAGCACTGAATTTGATTCCCGCCATTGGAAACATTACGCACCGCTGTTTGAAGGTTGATGCTGCTGCCGTACAGAGGATTGCAGAAGCGGTCAACCAACTCGGGCACGGTTTGAGCAGTACAGACATTGTCTCGGTCTTTTGTCGTGTGCTAAAGAAAGCCCTTGACTCCGCATTTCGGGTAGACGTGCGTGCAGGTTACAGGTTACAGGTTACACGGCCGTCAAAGCCGGGGGGGGCCATGGACGAATATTGGTGTGGGGGAGCGGGTGATGGTCCTCGTCTCTACCCCGCTTCAGCGCCTGAAGCCGAAGTATGGCGTGCCTGGTATCCCAGACAGCCTGTAGGTAGGCTCCCAACGCAGCTGGCGGGGCCTCCTTCATAATAGTAATCATGTTACGATGCCTAAAGCCCAAAGCAGTCTCGAATTGGTCGCGGAGTT
>LSYV01000057.1:60757-73889 GCA_001584585.1 Gonium pectorale
TCTGCCGCACCCTGCCCCCTCTTAGCTACGTCTGCCGCACCCTGCCCCTCTTAGCTACGTCTGCCGCACACTGCCCCTCTTAGCTACGTCTGCCGCACCCTGCCCCTCTTAGCTACGTCTGCCGCACCCTGCCCCTCTTAGCTACGTCTGCCGCACACTGCCCCTCTTAGCTACGTCTGCCGCACACTGCCCCTCTTAGCTACGTCTGCCGCACCCTGCCCCTCTTAGCTACGTCTGCCGCACACTGCCCCTCTTAGCTGCGTCTGCCGCACACTGCCCCGCCGCCCGCTTGCGCGGCCGCCCCGACCCATCCACCACTTTCCGGCACTCCCTTCCAGGACACGGTGCTGTTCAACGACACCATCCTGCACAACATACGGTACGGCAACTTGGCGGCCACGGACGAGCAGGTACGGCACCTGTGCGGCGCTCGGGCGCTCGCCTCCATCAGACCGCCCAGCCTGCCCGCCTGCAACGCGGACCCGTACCGCACATTCCCCAGCGGCAGCATGTACAATTTACACACAGCCGTTTTGCATCCGTGTCGTACTGCCAGCCGTATGCTGACGTACTGCGGCCGTACCGCAGCTGCATCCTGAGCGTGTGCGCTGCCACATGTACGGCCACACGCACGTGCACGTACGCAGGTGCACGAGGCGGCCAAGCTGGCGTGCATCCACGACACCATCGTCAACCGGTTCCCCAAGGTGTGTGTGCAGCCGTACTGTTCGACGGGGTGCCGTTGTCGTAACCGGGGGTAACTGCCGGGTTACGTACTGCTGCCGCGCGTGTCCGGGGGCGCGTGGGCGCGCCCCCCGAGGCTTGAAGCCCCCGGCTCTCACCTCCGGCAGTCCCCGTCAGTTGCGTGGCTAGCTTCCCCACTTGCGCTCCCGAACCCCCACCGCAACCGAGCTTCACCCGACCCATCCGCGCCCGAGGCATGCGCCGGGAGCTCTGCCGACCCATCCGCGGAGCTATCCCCCGTTAAGATATGCGTGTGGCTCGTCCACTCGCGGCTGTACCCCCGCCCCATCAATAAGCTTCCGCCGACCCGCCCGCGCCCGAGGCATCCGTCGAGGGCCCTACTGCTGCTGCTGCTGCTGCTGCTGTTGCTGCTGCGCCACCTTCACTCTCCCACCCGGTGCCTCCCCACCCAAACCTCCGCCGCCCCGCCGACAGGGCTACGACACGGTCGTGGGCGAGCGCGGCCTTAAGCTGAGCGGTGGGGAGAAGCAGCGCGTGGCGTTCGCCCGGGCGCTGCTCAAGAACTCGCCCCTGCTGGTGCTGGGTGGGTTGGGGTTGGGGGTGGGGATGGGGATGGGGTAATACGGCATGGGAAACGGGTCGCGTCGCGGACACCGAATCGCATACTATACTCAATGGAAGAACTTGTGGTGGTCTTGGCGTAGTTGTAGACGACCTGTGAACCTTCGACGGCAGCGACGAGCGATCAGCGGTGCAGCGTACCTCCGCTGGGGGTGGGGGTGGGGGTGGGGGTGGGGGTGGGGGTGGGGGTGGGGGTGAAGCGCAACGCTTGCCTCCTCCCCGTGTGTGCCAGTGCGTTGTCATGGCGGACTGCGGCCCGGACTGCAGATTGCGCGCGGTTCACTCGGCCTCGACCCCGACCGCGGCCCTGGCCCCCCACTCACCCGCCCTCCCCCAGACGAGGCCACCTCCGCCCTGGACACCATCACGGAGAAGAAGATCCAGGTGCGCTTAGGCCCCCCCCCCGGTGGTGTCGGCTGTCACCGAGGTCGGCCAGGCTGCGCCGAGGGACGGGAGGGGAGGGGAGGGAATGGAGGGGCTCAGATGAGCCGGCGGCACAGCTCTGTGCGGGTACTGCTGTTGGGTTCGCCGGCTGTCGTCTCGTGGTAGCTGTAGCGACGCAGCCGTCGCGGGACTCCCGCTTCTGCGTACACGCGGTTGTACGGCGCAACCCGCACCCGTTCGCACCCGCGTTCGCGCGGCACACTACGGTGTTGAAAAGGAAAACGCATACGACGAGCGTAAGCGCGAAAGTGATGGCGTCGGTGTAGGACCCTACTAGGACACTTCGGTGTGTGCGCACCGAACACGTCTTCCCCTTGGCCTCGCCTCACCCACCTGACTGCAACCCCCGGCCTCTGCAACTCCCCCCTACCCGCCCACCCGCCCCCCCTACCCCCCCAACCCCCACCACCCGCCAGTCCGCGCTGTCGGCCCTGCGCGCCAGCCGCACCACCGTCATCGTGGCGCACCGGCTGAGCACCATCATGGACGCCGACGTGATCATCGTCATGGACGCGGGCCGCGTGGCGGAGAGCGGCAGCCACTGGGAGCTGCTGGAGAGGGGCGGGCTGTACGCCGACCTGTGGGCGCGGCAGGTGCGGGCGGGCGCGGTCGCGAAGCCGGGGCGAGAGGGTGGGAGGGAGAGGGGTTGGTGGGGCGTAGAAAGGTGGTGGTAAGAGGGAAGCGCTGTGATGGAGGCCGCTGACGGAGAGCGGGCCGTGCGGGCAGGGTGTTTTTTGGGGGAGGGTGGATAGTTACGGGTGGGATGGCCGTGAGGGGTCGGGTGCGGAGCGCGTGGGGCTGTTGGGAGCGTCCCCCACTCCCCCCATCACGGTAAACCGGCTCGGGACCGGGGCGGGCTGCGCGCTGGGGCGCTGGCGGAGCAGCGCTGCGCAGGGGCGCACGCGGCGCAGCAGGGGCGCGCGCGTGCGGCCTGGGAGAGCGCGCGCATATGTGGGCAGATGAGGAGGCCAAGAGGCGGGGACATGCGCCAAGGATGCGACCTGTTTGGCGTTTTTGGCTGACACATCTTCATCATCTACGTGGGCCCGGTCCCGTGGCCGGCCATGCCCCGGCGCCCGCCGCCCCCGACGTCCTAAAACCCCCAAACCGACCTACCGTAATCCGACCAAGCCTGATCCGACCGGACCGGCACCCCGCGTCCCGGCCCTCACAGGACAAGGACAAGGAGAAGGACCGCGAGGGCGGCCCCAGCGCGGGGCCCTCCTCGCTGCGCGGCAGCGCCGTCGACCTGCGGAAGCTCGCCGCCGGCAACGGCGCCGGCGCCGCCACCGCCACCGCCTCACCCACGCCGCATGACGCCGGCTCCGCCGCCAAAGGTAGCGGCGGCAGCGCCGCCGGTGGCGCCGGCACTGCGGCCGCGGCGGCGGCAGCGCCGCCGCCGCCTGCGCTGGCGGCGACAGCAGTCCCAATCGTTACCGCAGATCCGGATGTCGCAGCTGCTGCGGCAGCGGAGGAGGCGGGGGGCGGCGGCGGCGGCGCGCTGACGGGCGCTGCGTTGGGTCTGAGCCCCGCGGTGGCCGTCCTGGATCCGCCGACGGCGGAGGCGCCGGCGCCGGCGCCTGGCGGCTCTGTCGCTGCCACCGCCCCTGGCGAGCTGAGTGCTGCGGCGACTGCAGCAGAGGGGCAGGAGGAGGCGGCGAGCGCAGATGTGGCGTCGAGCGCGGCGAGTGGCAGCGGGGGCGCCGCCGCTGGTGGCGGCGGCGGCCGGAAGGGCAAGAGCAAGAAGGGCAGGAAGTAGGGCGATAGGGTTGGCCGGCCGGCTGCTGGTCTTGGGCGCGCAGGGGCAGGCAGGCGGTTGGGCTGGAGCCACGAGGCCCGGCACCCATGCATTCGCAGGCACCACCTCAGGCGCACTTGTGAGGGAGGTATGGAACCGGAAAAAGGAAGGCAGCCTCTACGGTCATACATACACGGGGGTGCGATGCTTCCAGCAGGGCGCCTAGTACAGGGCATGGCGGACGAGGGAGACGAACAGGCGGGCCCTCCCGGTGCGGACCAGTGGCAACGTCACCTGATGATGGAGCACGGCAGCGGCATGGCGGGCTCCCTCTTCCTCCGCAGAGTTCTTGTGGATATGTGCTCAACCCTGGCTCAACACTCAAATACCCCTGGAAAGAGGAGGGAAGTAATACGGCCAGTGGCCGGGCGCTTTTCCCCCTCAACAGTTCTCTTATCTTTTTCATGCGTAAGGCGGCAAGTACGGCGATGGCTCAGGCGGGTGCCGTACGCGGAAAGCGCGCAGGCGCAGGGAGTGTGCTTGCAGCAGGGCCATGTATGGCAGCTGCATACGACCCGACCCAAGAGGGTCCCTGCCATCTCGAGCAAGCCTTCGCGCCGCGTGCTGTTGCAGTGCTGAGAGGCGTAGAGGCGTTGTGCTCGATGGGTTGGTCGAGCGGGAAAGGCTGCCTCTGCGCCGCCCCCCTCCCCCGATGTCTTTCTGGGTGTCATGTGGGACTTGGGCGCGCTGTAGCCAAGAGTGCTGCTTGGGTGCGCCTGCCTGCACGCGTCCCCGTTGCATGGGGTTAGGGACGACAGCTGCACCGCGTCGCCCCCCTGTGGCCCCTGGCATCCACCCCTGTACCCCCTACCGGCACCCACCTCCGCCACCCCGATCGCCATCGTGTTTGTTTTTGTGCCGCCACACATTCGTCCCGCGGCCCGCCACGCCACGCCCACGCCAGCCCCACTTCGCACGACAAGCAGAACAGCAACAGGCGTCATGCGCAGGCGGTAAAAGCAGTCCTGGGGACAGTCTCAACCCCACCCGCACCCGCTCGCAACCCCACCCGCACCACCTTGCACGGAACGTGCCGGTGCAGACCGCATGTGCGTGGTATGGCATGCAACGGGGGGGGGGCGTATGGGGGCGCACGTCCAGACTGTCCCGGGTCATTCTTGTTGGTATGCGATCGCACATGCCATATCACCCGGGCTCACGGCGGTCAGGCTGACCCAGATCACGAGTCCCCCTGGGTCTGACATCATGAAACCCTCCGGTACCCCGCCCTGACCCCCACCCCCCAACATTAAAGGATAGCGCTCAACATGCCATAGTTGTTTAGAATGGCCAAGCGGAGGCAGACGCTCGCCCGCTGCCCGCTCGGTCGCCCATTTCCTCGCGCCAAGACCCAAGACTCTGCACGCCGAACGATGGGAAACAGGATGGGAAACCCTCGCGATGAGAAGCTGGTGAGTCCACTGGCCGGTTGAACGAGGGTTACACCGCCGGCGCCGAACGCGGCTCCGGGCCTGCGACGGGCTGCCAGCCCGCCCGACACCTTCCGGATGGCCGGACCACGATCTGCGTTCGCTGTGTATGTGGAGGAGCGCGTCGCGGAGGGTAACACCGGGCCAAGACCTTCAGTGAGAGCAGCCGGCACGCAGCTGCATTCCATGCATTCCATGCTCGCTGAAGGTCTTGGCCCGGCGTTCTGCCCTTCCGGCCGCCGCCGCCATCACTGCCGGCGGCGCCGCCGCTGCCACACGCCGCAATCGACGCCGCATCTGCGCTAGCCTCCGCCTTCCCCTCCCCACCCCCGCCCATCTGCTGCAGCGCCCGCAGCACTCGGCTCGCCAGTGCCGGGGTGCCGGGGCGGTTGCAAGGGGCCACATGGTGGGCCGACGCGGTGCAGTTACGTCGTCCCTAACCCCATGCGAAGGGCACGCGTGCAGGCAGGCGCGCCGGGGCAGCACTCTTGGATATAGCGCGCCAAATTCCAACTGACACCCAGAAAGACATCAAGGGGGGGGGGGGCGGGCGCAGAGGCAGCCGTTCCCGCTCGACCAACCAACCGGGCACGTACCTAACTTACCGCTGACTATAGGAGGCGACAGGCTACTATGCGTACAGGACGAATGGAAATGCCATCTCTTGGCTGCATGTAGTCTTCGTTGATGCAGCAGTTGGAGCTGTCAACAGCTCAACACTCAAACATGGACGGCCCGTCTCGGAAGCACCCCAGCATCTGGATTCCTTCCATCATGGATCGCATAGCTCGCTTCCTGCCGCTTAACGAGGTGGTTTGCAGCCTGCGCGTGGTCGACAAGGCCACCGCCGCAATGCTCCGGTCGCCCGAATTCATGACCGTCCGGCTGTCGGAGCCGGTCCCCCACCACGCCTTTGAGTGGCGCTGGGGCCGTCCGGGTGCTGTGCGGGATCTGAGGTTGGCGCAGCGGCGCGAGCTGCTGCTGTGCCTGACGGCCGCGAGCGGCGTCACAGACAACCTGGCCCTCGCGGCGAGCTTCGCCGGCCGCATGCTGCTGACGTCTAAAGTTTCCAAGGCAGCTGGCCAGGCGGGTCAGCTGGGCTCGTGTCTGCTGCTGAAACAGCTGGGTTGCGACTTGGGCGGCGCAGTGGAGGGGGCTGCGGCGGGGGACCACCTGGCGCTGTGCGAGGAGCTCGTGTGCCGACAAGAGGTCCGCTACAGTCCTGTCGACTGCGCCTGCGCAGCTGCCAAGGGCGGCCACGTTGCCGTCCTGGATTTCATGGTGTCACGGTGCGGCGACAAGCTTCAGCGCGGAAACAGGAACAGCGACAAGTGGGGGATCCTTGCGGACGTTGCCGAGGGCTGCGGCCTGGCAACCCTTCAGCGCCTAACCCGCGAATGGACGGACGAGGGCGAGGAGGACAAGGAGGCGGGGCTCCTTAGGGGAGATGTCCTAGCAGCAGCAGCCGGCAGCCCCACTCCCGACTGGCGGGCCAAGGTGGAGTGGCTCGAGTCTCAGGGCTTTACGCGCACTTGTCAGGCCTTTGCCACGGCAGTCGAACAGCCGGACGCGCTGGAGCGCTTTGCCTGGCTGGCGCAGCGGGGGTACCCCAGGCAACCCAGCCGCGAGGAGCTCCAGGAGCCGCTCGTGGCCGCCGCAGAGACGGGCAACCTGGAGGCGGTCCTGTTCCTGGCTGAGGGACGGCCGGACAGTGAGGACCAGGCCTGGGCAGCAGACGCAGCAGACGCAGCGGCTGGTGAGGGCCACCTGCACGTGCTGCAGGCGCTGCACGCTGCGGGCTGGCGCTTCGATGCGCAGGAGGCCAGCCGCTGTGCCGCGGCGGGCGGCCACCTGCACGTGGTGGCCTGGCTGGTGGAGACGCCGGACCTGGGGGCACCGCTGGACGGGGAGCTGTACCGCCACGCTGCACGGTCGGGCAGCGTGGAGCTGGTGGCCTGGCTGCAGGAGCGCGACTGCCCCAGGTGCGGCCGGCGGGTTTGTACGGCTACCGCAACATCAGGCTGCGAGGCGGCGCTGGTGTGGCTGGCAGGGTGTGGATGCGGCGTGGAGATGGGTGGTGGGGCGGCGGGCAGGGGGTTGTACGTCTGGGAGTAAGGGCGCTGACCTACGGCGTGTATGTGTGTTGTGCCTTCTGCCTGTGGGCGTGTGGGCGTGTATGGGGGGGTGCATTTGGGTTGGGCCCGCTTGCAGCTGGCGGGGGCGTCACGTGTTGCGAATGTCCTCACAGTGACGGACGTGCGTGTGGGGCGTGCGGGACCACCAGGTCGCTCGCAAGGCACTGCAACCCACCCCTGTACCCCTGTGCCTCCTGCCCATCCGCAGGCCGGGTCCCTCTGGGAGGACTGTGTTCACCCAGCAGACCCCCCGGCGACGATAGACGCAGGTGCCTGAGGCGGCTGCACTGCCCTTAGGGCCCGCCCGGGAGCGTGTCCATCCCCCCCTCGGCATCCACTGAAGCATGACCGTGCTGGTGTGGCTGCTGCGGGAGGGCTGCCCAGTGGACGGGAGAAACGAGGCGGTGGCGAGGCCAGAGAGGTTGACGGATGCTGTCTACTGCTGGGATGTTCCGGGTGGCATCGTGGTACGCTAGCTGCGGACTTGAAGAAACGCCTGGAGGGCAGGGTGACGTGGCTTACCTGGCTTTGGTCCGTGTACGTCCAGTGGAAGCGCCTGTGCCGGTACCATAAGGCCGGCTCAGTCGAGAGCGGTCGAGCGGTCTCAAGGTGGCCCATGTCCTGGGTGGGTTATGGGATACCAGCGTGGATCATGGGATGACCAAGCCTCCGGGGGACTTACCGTATTAGCAATAAACGTTTTAGCCGCCCAGCCTCACGCCGGCGCCGAGGCGCTCGCCGGCGCCGTGGAGCGGCGGCGAGGTGAGGTTGGGTTGGCCCGCCGTCGGGTTGACCCGCCGTACGGCGACACGCCGGGCGCACCGCCGTACCTGTGGGGAAGGCCACGGCGCAGCGGGTGCGGGCACCGGAGTTCCCCAGAGTCCACCCAACCCCTGCTCTGTCGCCGCCCAGCACCGCCCGCCGGATTCGCTCACTGCTGGGCGAAGCGAGCGGGCTGTCGCGACTCCCTATCGTGGCAGGTTACCTGGGTCGTTCCCGCACAGTAGGCGTTGCCAGAGATCCCCTCGTCTGGACGCGAGCGGCCCTTTCGGATCTGGCCACCGTTGAAGAAACCCGCAGGGTAGCGCATGACGTCATCACATATGCATACGGGTGGGCATGCCCGCGTCGTGTCGTGACGTCCCCTCGGGCGCGCACCTGCGGGTGGGCATGCACGCTGCAGTGCCCACCCGCAGGGTTGCATCTGCGGGTCTTCCCCCAGCAGGCACGGCTGCGGCACGGTAGCCCTTGCGGCGCTGACCGCTTTCGGTGAGTACATTGCTGAGTATGACCAGAGCTGTGGCATGCGGTCCCAGGTGGACCCAGGTACATGGGGCCACAGAGCTGCGGCGTGGTGCTTGGCACTGGAACGGCGGGCAGCCGGCGGGCCGGCATGTGCTGTGCTGTGTGGTACGGTACACGCTGCTGGCGTGGATGGTTGTGTGGATGACGGAAGGGATGAGGGTGTCGGCAGGCCGTGGCAGTTGTAGGAGGGGAACGGGCCGCGTTGTGCACACCGAGTTGCATACGAACTAGAAAAGCTTGTGGTGGTCTTGGTGTAGTTGTTGTCGGCCTGTGAAACTGCAACGTCGGACGGGGG
This sequence comes from Gonium pectorale, assembly GCA_001584585.1. NCBI lineage: Eukaryota > Viridiplantae > Chlorophyta > Chlorophyceae > Chlamydomonadales > Volvocaceae > Gonium > Gonium pectorale. The sequence continues at coordinate 69,491 of LSYV01000057.1, forward strand.
GCACCGACAGGCGGCCTTGCGCGCTGCTAGACTGTCCCCGAGCTGATGTTTCCCGGTTGAGTGTGAGCCCATGCTGAGTGGTGACTGGTGAGGCATTTCATGGCCCATGGACGCCGTCACAGAAGAGACAGGCGGCCGGCCTGCTGTACCAGAGGAGGTGCTGTACGGTATACCGCCAAGCAGCCATTGGTCACACGCACCTCAGACCGGCGTAGGCTGGACGGCTGGGTGCATGACCCACTGACCCATGCAAGCCAGGATGTTTGCGTGTCTGGAAGGACACGTACCATTGTATGAGTTGGTACGAGGACGCGTGTGGGGAGCAGCACTGCTCACGTCGAGTCTCTGTAGACGTGTGTATTGTGCAGCATTTAGTGCTTCCAGGTTGATCCTGCTGTGACGGAAACCTCCAATAAGGTCCACAGCGTGCGTCCGACTGTATGCTCGAGGCAGCCGTGGCACATCGCATACGCTATCAGATCCCAGCACAGGCATGCGTCTTGGCATGCTTGGAGGCAAACAGGACAATATGCTCTCTGACCCCAACACCCAACGTGTGTGTCACACAGGGCAACAGCGTCCAAACCAGACTCGGCGATCACTTGGCGTAAGCCCGCCACCAGGGCCTCCCTCCCCACTCGTCCCTGCCAAGGCCACTCCTCCGCCCCGAGGGACGTCGTAAGGGCATTGCTCAGTACGTGTTCACATGCGCTGTACGACAACCAGACAGTTGCATAACGCTGCCAAGAACTTGTAGCGGATTCCGGCGTATCGTACCGAATATGTACGGGGCTGAGTAGGATGCCTTACAGCACAACCTGCCACGTTCTCGCCATGCGGAGCTCCGCTACCCGGCACCCTACCACACACGTAACACGCAGGAATCCAGCACGCCCGGGGCGGACAGCGCGTCCCTCAACTGGCCCCAAACGGCCGCCGCCGCAACCCGGATTGGCTTGGCGGAGTTGGCGGATGCCCGCAGCCACCCAAGGCGGGACTCCGCCATGTCCTGGTCCTTAAAGCGCTGCTCCAGGCTCCTGGCTCCTTTTAGTTTGCGTTCGCCGAACTGAGACATGTTTGGTGTCCGGCGCAGAAGGAACGCCCGAATCATCAACAACCCAATGATGTCCACGCTGTGCAACCACCCTCCTCCCCCCGGGCACCAGCCACGCCAGTTCTCATCCACCAGCTCACGGCCCAGCACGCGCCAACACCGGCAACACACCAAGGCTTCGCCGCCGACGCCGCCGATCCACCACACTGCACTCCTCCGCCTGCGCCGAACTCCCAAACATCAGGCAAGGCAAGGCCGCCAATCCCGCACGGCCACCGGCGCAATGTGCCGCGTCTGACGGGGTTGCGCATCTCTCTCGCTCGACCAACCGACCCCTAAAGCCCTCCGCTTCTTGCATCCATTGCTGAGTTGAGTTAGTTCCTGGGACCTGTTGCCTAGTGGCCTTGAAGCTCTGGGTGGGTGGGGGACCGTGGGGTGGGACCCCTCCGCCACCACCGCCACCACCGCCACACCCCCGCTGTCCCCCACCACAACCATTACCGCCGCTCCGCACGTCGCACACGCCCGGCCTCTCACCGCAATGCTGCTGCCGGCCGTCGCCCCCACGCCCACGCCCAACCGCTGCCCTTCATCGATCCAGGTATCGCAGGTCACCCCTCCCCTCCTCTCACCCCTCCCTCCGTCTGTACGTCCGTCGCACGCCACGCACATCTCGCCACGCCACAGCGTCCTCCAGATACATGTTACAGGCTCCCCACAGAGGGGTCGCAGGCCACAAGAGCATATTGGCTCCCGACCCGCCACAGCAGAGAGGGTGGAACACCCATAGCCTGGTTAGCCGTACGGCCCAGGACCCGAAAAAAAAGAGCAACTCAGCGCATGACACTTGTGCGTAGAGTGTGAACTGAGGCAGGGAATGCACCAACCATGTGAGGGCCCGTGTTAGTCCAAAACCGCATCTTATTATCACGCCCTCCGCCCTCCGCCCTCCGCCCTCCGCCCTGCGCCCTCCGCCCTCCGCCCTCCGCCCTCCGCCCTCCGCCCTCCGCCCTCCGCCCTCCGCCCACCGCCGCCACGCCGCCACGCCGCGCTCGCCGCGCTCTGTACACATGGTAACGCCTCCGCATATGCCTTCACCTCTCCTCAGCACCTCGCCGCTGCGCCGCTGCGCCGCTGCGTCGCTGGGCCGCTCATCATGACGTCGCGGCGCCCGTGAGCGCCCCCGCGGCGGCGCCGCGCAGGGTGCTGTCGCAGGCCGCCAGCCGCCGCAGCAGCGCCCGCGAGGGGTCGCAGAGCTGTGCCGCGGAGGGCAGCCGCAGCCGCAGCGTGAACACGTGGTCGCCGCGCACCAGCCCGCCGCCGCCCGGGGCGGCGCGCGCGACGCCGGCGCCCGACAGCCGCAGCACGTCCCCCTGCTCCGCACCTGCAGGACGCGGGGGCGAGGGGATAGGCGGGGAGGGGCGAATGGCGCGAGGGGCGAAGGCAGCTTGTGCGGGCGTCGATGTGTTACTTTTAGGTACACAATCGGCGTAGCACATAAGTGGGTGCAAACCCCACGGCGGTTAGTGTTGCTAAGGCATTTGGCCAGCAAGCGACCTGGCCGGCAGCCCACGTGCCTCTGTGTGTGTGTGGCCGCAGGACCTTGGGTGCCGGCAGACAAGCAGTGGGGAAGTCGTATCGTGCTACAAGAGGAGGCATGGAGGCGGCCCGGCTGGGGCTGGTCGTAGTCCCGGCCTGCGGGCACGTACGCAACCCCCCACCCCTCTGCCAGCCGGGACCACGTCCCTCTCCACAATTTTACGGCACGCACGGCGGGCGGGGGGGACGTGGTCCCGGCTGGTAGTGTGTGGGGGTGCGGATGTGGCCGCAGGCCGGGGCTACGACCAGCCTGGTAGGTACATCTGGGCAGGCGCTGCCGTACACTGGAGGCACCCGCCCGCCTCGCCTCCTGCCTCCTGTCCCCCCCTCCCCGCCTCCCGCCCGCCCTGCCTCCTGCCTCCCAAACCGTGGGCCACTCGCACCGCCCACCCAACCAACGCCCCTCACCCACCCATCCTCACCCACCCGCCCCTGCTGCCCCGCACTCACCCGGCGGCACCTCGAGCAGCCTCTGCCCGCGCACCGTGTCCACCGCCACGCTGCCGCCCAGCACCGCCACCCACACCTCCACCTCCAGCTCGCTGTGCAGGTCGTCGCCCACCCGGGACAGGTTGGAGTCGGGGTACACCTGGGGGGGGAGGTGGGAGTTGGGGCGGGGTAAAGAAGTCGCACTACACAGCAGTCACACTACGATAGTGGGGAGTGGACAGGTTGGAGCCGGGGTAGACCTATGTGTGTTTGGGGGGGGGGGGGTAGGAGGGTTTGGAAGGCATTCTCAGTAGAGAAGCCTGGGGGGTGGGCGGAGGGGGGTTATCAAGAGGGGGCAGTGGTATTCGCACTTCGGTAGTGGGGGAAGTGCCGGGCGAGGGCCGGGGCGGGCTGGGGAAACGGGGGAGGGGGAGCTGTGGGATGCGGTGTGCGGTTGTTGGAGGTTGTTGGGGTTGCCGCTGCCGATGCCGATGCCAACGCACCGCCGCCTCCGCCCACTCCCTACACGTCTATCGCCGCTCATCCGCCGACTAGGAATGGATGACGGAGCGTATGTGCCCACACGCCTCGAGAGCACTTCCCTCTCCACCCGCCCGGCCCGCACCCCAACCGTGCACCCGCCATAGGCACCCCCGCGTCCACAAGGGTGACCCCCGCGTCCGGCCCAAAGCAGCCGTTCCAAGAGGCATTCCGCGCCAGGCACCATCACGGCCCCTAATCAGCCCGCCAGCCCATCCCGCCACCCCGCCACCCCGCACGCCGCCCGAGATGGTTGCCCCGCCTCCACCCTGACCACGGCCCGCCGGGCGCCCCAAGCCGCCCTCCCCCTCCCCCTTCCTTCAGTCCTGGCCCGCTCCCCAAGCACGAGCTAATACCCGCCGCACCACGTTGGGCCCAACGCCGCAGCCGCGGTCCCGGGCCCCCGGGCGCCTCACCTCCAGCCGCACCAGCAGGTCCCCGGGGTGGCCCCCGTAGCGGCCCGCGCCGCCCTCCCCCGCCACCCGCAGCGTCGCGCCCCGCTCCACGCCGGCGGGCACCCGCAGCGACAGCTCCCGCAGCACGCGCCGCCGGCCGCGGCCCGAGCACCTGGGTGTGGGGCGGGGTGGTGTGGGTGGGGAGTGGGGGAATCGAAGGCGAAAGGGTATGAGAATCGACGAGCTGGGCGCCAGCAGCGTTTGTGCCGTCCGGCGGCCAAGCCAATCCTTGCCTCGTTTCGCCGAGGGAAGAGGGCGGGGTCAACGTCCGGCAGGGCCGGGGAGGCGCAGTCGTGGGAGGCAAGGCACACAGGGGGATAGG
>LSYV01000057.1:78025-116070 GCA_001584585.1 Gonium pectorale
GGTGATTGCCGTGCTGGCGGGCCGTTGTGGACCGTCGCGGGGGGCGGGGCGGGCGGGGCGGAATGGACCGGCCTGCGATGCGCGCGGGGCAGGTGGGGCAGGTGTGGCAGGCGTCGCGGGTGAACGTAACGACCAGAGGCCGGGTGCTGCGGGCCCTAACCCGACACCGAGACAGGCCCTTCCACCCCCGCACGGAAGGGGGGGGGAGGCAGAGCGAGCGGGTGGAGCTAGGAGGGGCATACCATGCCGGGGTGCAACACCGGAGGCTGCACCCCGGAGCGCCACAGGAGGGAGGGCCACGGAGCGCGAGGGAGTGGACCGGACGCTGTGTGTTTGTAGCCGGCCTTGCGAAGCGTGGCGGCTTGGGCGGGTTGTTGGGGCTAGGGACGGCAGTTGCGCCGCTGAATGGTGAGGCCGTCATGGGCTGGAGTGGCCGGCGACTGGGAGGGTGGTCGTCGGAGGAGCCCCAAGCTAATGGGTAGTTGGACGGAAGCGAGGCGCGACGGTGCCTGGCGAGGTGGCAGGTGGCAGGTGGCAGGCACACATCCCCAGATTCCTCACGTGCCGCCCCTCCACCGCCCCTGCTTCTCTTCCTGCCAGCTCCCCCCACCCACGGCCCCTCGCTTTCTTCAATCTCGCGCGCCACACACACACACACACACACACACACACACACACACACACACGCCCGCGCCCTCGCACCCTCCCCCGCACGCGCGCAGGCCGCCGCCTCCTTCCTGGTCTCCGAGGCGGGCGTGGACCCCTTCCTGCTGCCCCGCGCCGCCTCCACCTACCCCGCGCTGCTGGCCGCGCCGGTGGAGGCCGAGCTGCGCCCGCGGCTGGCCTTCCTCCGCCGCCTGGGCGCCGGCGGTCCGGACGGCGAGGCGGGCGCACAGCGGGCGCTGCGGGGCATGCTGTGGGAGGAGTGGTGCGGCTGGTGCGTACGTCAGAGGCGGCCGACGCCCACGCACGCGCCGGGCAGGGTTAAGGGTTTCAGGGTTTGAGGGTAGGCCGCAGCTGAGCCCGTGGGCTCTTAGGGGCGGGCATGGGGAGTTCGTTGCGCTGCAGTGCTCTGGCGCAAGGGTGCCCTGATGCGCGGGGTTTTAGGGTTTTACCGGTGTTGTGCTGAGCCCGGGGCGGCCCGTTGCTCGCGGGTGAGGCAGCGGGGGTGCCTTCCCCTCCCCGCCGACGGGGTGGGAGAGCCGATGCGTGGGTCTGGGTCTGTGTTGGGTTGGGATGCGTGACACATACGCTGCGGTTGCGGTTGCGGCTGCGGCTGCGGCTGCGGCTGCGGCTGCGGCTGCGGCATCCACTCACACATATGCGGTTTGCCACCCGCGCACCCCACCGCCCCCCGGTGGTGCCAACCCCCTGGTGCCACGGCGGCACCCACAGCCCTCCCGCCTCCTGCCCGCGTGCACACACACACGCCACCCCACGCCCATTCCCTGCTCCCCCTCATCCGACATCCCAATTCCACCCCCTGCTGCAGGCTCCCCGGCCTGGCCAACTGGCAGATCAGTGTGGCTCCCTCGCTGGCGGCGCTGGAGGCGGCCCTGGGCGGCCGCGCGGAGGCGGAGGCGCTGCTTGCGGCGGTGCCTGGCGCGCTGCGGCAGCCGCCCGAGAGCCGCTTGGCGCCCAACCTGCGGCTGCTGCGCGGGGCGGTGGGGCTGGAGGGGCAGGTGCGTGCGCGGGTGGCAGGCCGCGGAAACGGAAGGGGACCGGTAGGCATACTGTGGCGTGGGCGCCCCTGCCCACGCGCCCAGTACTGTTGTTTCTTGTGTCGCTGTGGCTTGTGGCGCACCCTCCGTTCTCCGGCCAGCCATCACTCCGGCCAAAAGGTAACCCCCGTGTCGCGCCCTTGCCCATGCCGCCCCTCCCCCCTCCCCCTCCACAGGCCCTCGTGTCCCTCCTCCGAGCCGCCCCCGCCATACTGGCCCTGCCGCCCGCCCAGCTGGAGAGCCGCTGGACGTTCCTGCAGGAAGCGGCCAACGGCGGCATCGCCGACCTCGCGGCCTACCCCACCTTCCTCACCACGCCCCTGGACACCGTGTCGGGCCCGCGCCTCTTCTACGCCGCCCTCCGGGGGCTCAACTGGCGGCTAGCGACGAGCCCGGCGCTGACGGAGGCGGAGCCGGCGGCGGCGCTGGCGGGGACTTCGGAGCCGACGCCGCGTGCCGAGCTGGACCTGCGCTGGCTGTGTGAGGGCAGCGACGAGGAGTGGCTGCGGCGGGTGGCGGAGGCGCAGCGGCAGCAGCGGAGGCGCGGGCAGGGGCTGCCGCCCGTAGCCTCCGATGGCGGCGCCGGCGGCGGCGCCGGTGGGATCTCGGAGGAGGAGCTGCTGCTGCTGCGTGGCGACTGGGAGGAGGTGGTGTCTGAGTGGTCCAGCCTGCTGGGCTGGTGCGCCGACCGGGCGTTCACAGCGGCGGGGGCGGCCAAGTTCCGGGAGCAGCTGTCGCTCTTCCACCTGCTGCTGCAGGGCTGATGCGTTGGGGGCAAGTGTGCATCGGGGCTGGGGCTGAGTGGTGGCCCGTGCGTTGGTTGTGTAAGCACCCCGTGTTTGGGGGCCTAGCGCGGTTGGGTCGAGATAGCATTATACCCGGATGAGCTCTAGTCCATGGCGCGTCGTGTACGGAAGGGGCGGGGCGAACGATTGGCAGCGACCTGCGGGCCGGTCGGGGGTGGAGGGCGCGGGCCCGTTGCAATGGTGCTTATGACGTGGGGGCGTGCTGCCTCCTGCGTTCGGCTTCCGGGGCTACCGGTTCTGTCTGCACTTCGTATTCGGGTGCGAGCCGAGTTATGCGCGGGCGGGCGGCGGGGTGAGAGCAAATGCATTAGGGGGGCAGGGGCTGTGCCCGTCACGGGAGGCTGATGGATTTGCAGGGACTAGGTGTCGGAGATAACCCTTCCCAGCTCTTCGCTTGCGGGGAGGGTATCGGGTGGATGATGCTGTGGGAATTGCTTTGTCGGGTGAGGGCATTTGGCATGGGCTGAACAGGGAGAGCGCCGGTGGCGGCTGGCGACGGCAGTGGTGGCCTTTGGCCTTGCGTACGAGCCGCATGACACTGCGCTCAATCACGGTTTTGTTACTCCTGGCAACCAGCCGGCAACCGACACTGTCCACCTAGCAAGACAGCTGAGATAACTGCAGATTGCAGACTGCAGCACCCAACACCTATGCCATTCAACACCCGCCCGCAAGACGCTCACACGCACGCTCGGTTGCCGAGCAGCTGACCGAGGGTGCCAACGAGGACGCCACACGCCTCGGGGTGCTGTGCCTGGCGCGCCCCCGCATACCGGTAACCGTCACCATGTCAAGCCCTCTTGCGGTTTGCGGCCCAATCATGCAACGCAGCAGCAAGCATTGCGCCAAGCGGCCGGCCGAGCAGCCACAGCATTGCTCGATTTGCTCCTCTCACGGGTCAAGCCCACCCACAGCCATCGCTCAACACGAACTGCAATCAGTGGTCAGACCGGAGACCGCCTTGGCGCCCCCAGACACCCCAACGACCGATGAGAAACAGGCCGCTGTGCCAGACCTCCGAAACCGCGAACAGACAAGAGATGCAGATACAGATACAGGTTACATGCTCCTTCCCACAGACGGGTTGCCATGGTCCGCCGCAATTGCTATGGGCCGCGCCCGGCGGCAGGCTGATGCGGCGACACACCGGCGGCCATCTGCCAACCAACACATGGTCGCCAAAACGTGTGATGGACCTTGCCCTGATGCGCGAGAGCCAATGAAACACGAGCCCAGGCCGCCATCAATCTAGATGATGCTCCACTCCGCCCCGTCTACCACAACATTCCGGGCTTGGAGACGCACCGGCCCGCAATGCCATTCGAAGCCCCCGACCGGACTGGCCGTGGGTGCATTGGGCCGTTGATAGCTAGGGTGCTGGGACACGAAAGCCGGTGCCCTCGTACGCATCGTCCCAGCATCGAATGCACCGTGTCTGACACTGCCACCTGACAACAGCTTTGAAGCGGGCATATGTCGGCGACAACCGTCGTGCCCGAAAGAACCGCGATGTCCGCGCCTTTCCCCCTCTTGGTGGGGATCTTCAAGGGGACAGCAGGGTCGAGACCCAGACCCCGCCCAGCAGCTGGGGCAGCCGGCGCACCATGCTGCCGCCAGAGCGCACACATCCTCGCATGCCCCGAACCTGAGAACGAGGCCCGACACCGCATCAGGTGGTTGACGAGCGACCTCCGCCCCATCCTAGCCATGCGGCCGCCGAGCAGAGAGGCGCGGCACCAAAGATTGCGGTTCGCAGTCGGGTCCCAGACATGCAGAAACAGTTGTGCGGGGTGCCTATGGTGCGGGCAGACGTCTGCCTCGTGCCGAGGAGCGCCCCGCAGAGGCGCCCCCGCCATCCCGTCGACTAACCGTCAAGTAACTAGGGTTGGGCATTACACCGTAAACCAAAGACCGTAGCCGTAAGTTCCCATCCCTACACGTAACGCCCCGTCCGGCCGTAGTGGGTACTGCGCCGCGCCGGCACGTGACGCGCCGCGCCGTACACGCACAGCAACAGCCTTGCTGTTGCGCCGTACACGCGCAGCAACAGCCTTGCTGTTGCGCCGTACACGCACAGCAAGGGCTCCGGTCGACAAGTAGAGAGTGCGAACCCGTAAAGGACTGTCCTTCCGGCAATCCAACCGCACACATCGACTCACGGGTTACTCCCGGATGTTCCCATGTGTCCGCCCAAGCAGCCGGGCGAGGTAGCCGGCGACTGTTTTCACTAACAGAGCCGAGGTTGGATTAGAGACAGTCCCATGTTTGGGTGGGGCATTGGGTTGTACAGTGGGGCAACACGGGCTGCCTACGATACCCTACCGAAAATCGGACGTAAACTCGTTCAACTTCAGCTGTCCTTCGCAGCATCTCCAGCCTGGCGGCGGAGCCCTGCTGGCATGGCCCTCGCCAGGAAGCTCCCCACCCGCCACGCGGGTTGCTCCCAAAGTGCTGCCTCTCCGCGCTGAATTCACTGAGCCAGCGACCTCATCCACGCAACCAACGCCTCGCTCTCCTCCCGCCAGCGCCTGCAGGACTCGCTGTAATCACATCCAGCACTCGCCCTCACCACTGTTCGCGCCTGCGCCTCCGCCTCCTCCACCGCGGCGGGCCAGTCCACGGGGCAGCCCGCATCCACCAACCACTCCAGGACCAGGAGGCCGCCGTTGGGCAGCTTGCGGGCGTCGGGTTCAGTACGATGGGCACCGCTGCGGATGAAGGTGTTAACCACGCTGCCGGATGGGCCCGACGGGCAGCCCAGCCGGCGCAGGCACTCCAGCGTAAGCAAGTCTGCTGACCTGGCGGCCTCCGTAAAGGGTGAGCCGTCCTCCTGCATTACGGTCAGGGGTTGAGGGGTTCCGTTACTATGTGGCAGATCTTCCAATCAAGGGAAGGGCTGGGCATCCAACAAGGCCGTGCTTGTGCGTGACGTGTATGAAATGGTTCTGAACACCATCTCGTCACCTAAAATGTCTGGTGCGTTCTGGATGCATGTATGTGTGTGTAGAGTCCGTGCACCAAACCAAGCCGGCAACCCACCGGCATGGGGCAGCCCCGCTCCGCCAGCCACTCCAGCGCCGCCTCGCAGCCCGACTTGGCAGCGGCCGTGAAGGTGTGAACGTCCCAGGGGCAGCCGCGCTCCCGCAGCCAGGCCATCAGCTCTACGCTGCCCGACTGCCCCGCGCCCTCGAATAGCAGCTCGTCCAGCGCCACCCCGAGGTCCGGCGTCTCCGCCAGCCAGGCCACCACGTGCAGGTGGCCGCGCCACGCGGCACAGCGGCTGGCCTCCTGCGCATCAAAGCGCCAGCCCCCCGCGTGCAGCGCCTGCAGCACGTGCAGGTGGCCCTTACCAGCGGCTGACTCCGATGCCAGGCCAATCCCCTCGTCGTTGTCCCCCCGCTGGCCCCGCTCAGCAAGGAACAGCACCGCCGCCGTGTTGCCCGACGCCGCGGCTGCCATGAGGACGCCTCCGCCCCCGGGTGGCTGGGGTACCCCCGCTGCGCCAGCCAGGCAAAGCGCTCCAGCGCGTCCGGCCGCTTGGCGGCTGTGTTGAACGCCGCACAGGTGGGCGGATACGCCAGGGACTCGAGCCACTCCACCTTGGCCTGCCAGTCGGGCGTGGGGCTGCCGGCCAGGACGATCCGGTGTTCCCAGTCATCCCCCGCCTGCCAGTGAAATGCCTCGTTCGCGTCCGTTTCTACTCGGCCAGGCAACCAGCGCTGTAGGGTCGCCAGGTCGCAGCCCGCGGCCATGCTATCGGAGACCCGATCCGCATCGCAGTAGACCCGCACCGGCTCGATGTCCCATCCCAGCATCCACTGAAACAGATCCGCGTGGCCTCCCTTCGCGGCCGCATTAGCGCAGTCGATGGGGCTGAAGTGGCTGCACATGTTCGCTTGCTCTACGCACAGCGCCTGGTGCCCCCCCGCCGCAGCGCCCTCCACAGCGCGGCGCAAGTCGCAGCCCAGCTCCTCGAGCGCCAGGCACGAACCAAGCTGGCCCGCCCGCCCAGCCGAGTAGGCAACCTGGTTGGTCAGCGGGCAGCCACACGCGCGAGCCGCGAGGGCCAGGTTGTCGGCGGCGCCGCTCGCGGCCGTCAGGCACAGCAGCTCGCGCCGCCGCGCCAACGTCAGATCGTGCATTGACCCAGGGCGGCCCCAGCGCCACGCGAAGGCGTGGTGGGGCACCGGCTCCGACAGCCGCACGGTCGTGAACTCGGGCGACCGGAGCATCGCGGCGGTGGCCTTGTCGACCACGCGCAGGCTGCACGCCACCTCGTTGGTCGACAGGAAGCGAGCTATACGATCGACGATGGAAGGAATCCAGACCTTGCTAGTATCTTCTCCCGCCATCTCTGTACGTCGGGTTCAACTCGTTGACTCGGACGCCGGGTGCGACTTGCAAATGCGGCTTGTATGAAGCATTCAGGACTACGTTGATACGTCCAGCGATAGCCGTTTGAGTTTTAGGTTTTCAGAGGAATCGTATTATACGCTCGTGTCCTAATTTCGACAGCTACATTCCCACACGGACACCGGCGGGCCGGCCGGCCTGGTTGCATGTCGTTCGGTTTGTGCAAACCGCAGCCGCGCATGTCACGGTCGCGGTCAGGCTCTTGCTTTCACACGCACCCTGCAACCCAAACCGCGCGGTTTGTCCAAACCCATGAACACACCCTGAAGCAGCCAGGTTATCTTCCATTTTGGGGATTCGTCAGGCCGCACGTTTCCCCTTCCTCCGGAGGGCACGAAATTTGTTTGGATGGGGACGATTTCGCACCCACGGGACTGTGCCGTTTTCGTAAACGTTTCGAGGGATGCTGCCAGTGGTGCAAAACGAAAACCAAATCATCACACACATGAGCACCTGATACTTCACCGCCCATCAGGAGCACCACGAAACCGATGTTGATGACTGGAGATGAGATGCGCCCGGCCGGGCCAGGCGCCGGGAGGCGCCAGGCGGTGGCTGGTGGCACCTGTCTCCTGCCCCGAGGGCGGTGGGTAACTCCCCGAGGTGTCTCTTTTGGTCTGCTGTGTAAAGGTCCTCGTCAATGCCTTGGGGTCCGGTTGCCTCCACCGGGTCATCACCGAATTGCATTAAAGCGAGGGACAGCTACTGTAGTACAGAATTAAGGCTTAGGCCTGGAGGGGCGAAGCCCCGGAAGGGCTAAGCAGAGTTCTGTACGGAAGTCGTACAGCTGTCCTGAGCTTAGCGCTGCTCGCTCTCCCTGTTCGGCATTCTGCCTTGAGCTTGCATCGCTTGCGAGCTGACTCACTTCCCTCCCTTTTGTCGCCGAGCCTCCCGGCTCTGTCCCACCCGTTCGCAGCCCTCGGAGCGGCGGCGCATCCGCACGGCGAGCGACCCCTGCCGGACACCGGGCGCGGGTTTTGGGTCGGGGGGGGGGGGGCTTCGCGGGGTTTCCGGCGCGCCCGGGCGGACGGCCGTATGGTCCCCGCCCGGTTGGAGCGTGGCCGGTGGGGGAGGTGTGCGGTGGTCGGTCGCGGGCGCGCGCGCGAGAACCCGGGCACCGGAACTGAGCACCCGGGCACACATCCAAGGAGGGGCCTTGTGAAATGTTGCCGCGGCCTTCCCCGATTGGCGGCAGATGGGATCGGACCCGTACGTTTTGGGTTGTTTACGGATCCTGGAATTCGTGTGGCTGACGACGATACGTGGCCTATCAGAACCTCAAAGTTCTCAAGTCCGGGTCAAGTTTGCCCTCTCATTTTTCGTGTCCACAAGATCATGTCCACAAGAAGGGTTTTTTTCGACAAAACGTTTAAGATAGCCAGGCTGCGCCTGAAGGCACATGCACCTGCATGTGGCCGCGGGTGGGTGCAGGCACAAGACAGTGCGACAGCCGCACAGCAAAAAAAGAGAAACCTGCACAGAAAGAGAGAGCCCGCCTCTACTGCCATACACGCCCGAAGGCGCGACGTTTCCAATAGGGCGAGCGGGTACAGAGCAAGGTAGGTGACAGCACGGCCGCACGGCGCACCACCTTCGTACCCTCGCTCCAGCACGCGCCCCGGCGTTGTGCAAGGAGCATCCGCCCAACCTAGCCCACCACTTCTCACCTGCGGTCTAGAGACAGACTACCCGTTTCGATTCCATAAGCAGGCGTCTGACCTGGCTGGCCCCAACAGTACGGGAACGGCTCATCATATAGTGCTGCACTGTACATTTCACCCCTACTCTGCGCGGCGTCCGTTCGAACCGTACTGGACGACTGCTGGGCGCGGCCAACAATAGCGGCCTCTGCGCGAAAGCCGTCTTCAAGGCGGACACACTGCAGTCATGCATTCCACTCCTCGTACGGTAACAGCGTATTGGCCGTACGCAACGCCTCCACGCAAGTCCCTCCATGGAGCATAATAAGCCCTCCACCCTCATGCATGATCCCTTGGAAGAGAGAGTCTCCACGCCTCGTGTGCAAAACCGCACTTTGTCGTACATCTGTTGCATGCACACCGACGTTGCCGGAGCACACAGCAACACACGCATCACTTGGTACCAAGCCCCTTGGCTCCTTCAAGTTCTTCGCATGGCCCCAGGGCCGTCAACGCATGTACACAGAACGTCTTGCGGTAATTGTAACAGAGCGAGGCCGCGAGGAGGAGGCCCTGACACGCCTGCGCCTGGCGGCATGTACGGCCACCGCGCTGCGCCTACCGCGCCAGCAGCGCCTCGGATGCCCTCCGCCCGACCCCGGTCAGCGTGGCCGTGGCGCGGTGGTCACGGTACACATTCGCGCTGCCGCCCAATGACATGGGCCAGGTCAGGTTGGTGGGCGGCGCCTGTCGTTGTTGCGATGGGCGCAAGCATGCCGGAATGCCGCCCCTCGGACGTTACCTCAGCTCTCGCAGCTAGCCCCAGCTGCCGATCTTGCTCACTCCCGGGTACAATAATCCTCACCCCAGCGCGCGCATGTGCATACGCAAGCACGTAACTGTGGTCCATGGCAAGGTGGGGGGCTACGGTCCTCCTGTCAGCAGGAAGCTGGCATGGGGCCCGCCGGCATTGACCCTCCCGCCATTCGCACGCACGACGAGTCGATGCCCCTTCCCCCTGATGAGGACGACATACAGCGTGGCTGTAGACGCACAGTAAGCCGGCCCGACTACGGTAACAGACAGTGTGGCGGCGTGCGCTGAAGGCCCTGTGATCAACAAGCAGCGGAGAGCACGAATCCTATCCTCCCAGCAGACAAGAAGGAAGCATTGGCACTTACGCTCTTTCCCGGCTCTGCACCTGCCGTCATATAGATGCCCTCAGACCAGGCAGCCAATGCCAAGACACTGGGTGACCGACCTCCGCCAACTGGACGGGAGTGGGGCCACAGCCGCCCCTCATGCATGGGTGTGGACACGACACAAATGATGGGTACTGGTGCAACGAAAACTGAGAAACGTGCAGAGAAAGAGGGACGCCCACGCACGGGCAACACACAGCAGCTGACTGCCGAGACTGTGCGTGAGCTCGGTCACGTCCAGGTGCCTTGAAGCACACAGCCGTCTCCCGCCTGGCCAGCCCTGCCACAGTGCTGCCCCTCCGCGCTGGATTCACTGGGCCACCGATCTCATCCACGCAACCAGCGCCTCGCTCTCCTCCCGCCAGCGCCTGCATGATTCGCTGTATTTACGCCGAGCAGCCTCCCTGGCTGCTGTCTTCGCCTCTGCCTCTGCCTTCTCCACCGTGGCGGGCCAGTCCACGGGGCAGCCCGCCTCCATCAACCACTTCAGGAGCGGGAGCCCACCTTTGGGCAGTTCGAGGATGTAGGATTCCGTACGATGGCCACCGCTGGGAATGAAGGCGCTAAAGACGCGGCCGCACGGGCCCCAGGGGCAGCCCAGCTGGCGCAGGCACTCGAGCGTCAGCATGTCCACTGCCCTGGCGGCCTCCTTGAATGGGGAGCCATCCTCCTTTAATCGTGTGGGTTTAATGGGGGAGGGCGGGACACTTGTGGCAGATCTCCAACAAAGGGATCTCTTATTTGAAGATCTGCGGAAGGGCTGGGCATCCAACAAGGCCGTGCTTGTGCGTGACGTGTATGAAATGGTTCTGAACACCATCTCGTCACCTAAAATGTCTGGTGCGTGCATGTATGTGTGTGTAGAGTCCGTGCACCAAACCAAGCCCGCAACCCACCGGCATGGGGCAGCCCCGCTCCGCCAGCCACTCCAGCGCCGCCACGCAGCCCGACCTCGCGGCGGCCGTGACTGCGCGGCTGTCCCAGGGGCAGCCGCGCTCCCGCAGCCAGGCCAGCAGCTCCACGCTGCCCGACTGAGCAGCGCAGCAAAACAGCTCCCCGTCTAGCGCCACCCCCAGGTCCGGCGTCTCCACCAGCCAGGCCACCACGTGCAGGTGGCCGCCCGACGCTGCGCATCGGCTGACCACCTGCGCATCGAGGCGCCAGCCCGCAGCGTGCAGTGCCTGCAGCACGTGCAGGTGGCCCTGCGTAGCTGCCCAGGCCGATGCCAGGCCAATCCCCTCGTCGTGGTCTCCCCGCTGCCCCCGCTCAGCCAGGAACAGCACCGCCGCCGTGTTGCCCGAACCCGCGGTTTCAGCAAGTGGCTCGACGGCGTCCTCGTGCTCAGGGTGAATGGGGTACCCCCGCTGCGCCAGCCAGGCAAAGCGCTCCAGCGCGTCCGGGAGTTTGGCAGCCGCTGCGAAGGCTTGACATGTGGGTGAAAATGCATGGGACTCGAGCCACTCCACCTTGGCCTGCCAGTCGGGCGTGGGGCTGCCGGCGGCGGCCGCCAGGACCATCCGCTGATGCGACTCATCCGCCACCTCCCTGCAAGACGCCTCGTCCGTATCCATTACAATGAGGCTAGGAAGCCAGCGTTTGAGGGTCTCCAGTTCGCAGCCCTCGGCGATGCCCTCGGCGATCTGCGCCGAATCGTAGTAGCCCCGCTCCGGCTCCTTGTCCCACCACAGCGCCCACTGAAGGGTATCCGCGTGGCCTTCCTTCGCGGCGGCGATAGCGCAGTCGATGGGATAGATTCGGCCCTTGTTTGCCAGATGTTCGCATAGCGCCATGTGGCCCCCAGCTGCAGCGCCCTCCACGGCTCCGCCTAAACCGCAGCCCAGCTCCTCGAGCGCCAGGCACGTGCCAAGCTGGCCGGCCCGACCAGCCGCGTAGGCAACCTCCTTGGTCAGGGGGCAGCTGGAAGCGCGAGCCGCGAGGGCCAGGTTGTCGGCGGCGCCGCTCGCGGCCGTCAGGCACAGCAGCTCGCGCCGCCGCGCCAACGTCATATCGCGCATCGCACCCGGCCGGCCCCAGCGCCACGCGAAGGCGTGGTGGGGCACCGGCTCCGACAGCCGCACGGTCATGAACTCGGGCGACCGGAGCATCGCGGCGGTGGCCTTGTCGACCACGCGGAGGCTGCACGCCACCTCGTTGGTCGGCAAGAAGCGAGCTATACAATCGACGATAGCGGGGATCCAGACCTTGCTAGCATCTTCCTCAGCCATCTTTGTCGGCGATTCAGACGGCTGCCGAGTGTTGCTGACTGCAGCGGAATATAGCGGCTTGTACGCCGAATAGTTAGAGAACCGTTCGGGACATGAGTTCCAGGGATAAGCCAGTGGGTTTTAGGTTCGACACATCTCAGTTCAAACTAATGATCCTGTTGTGCGCTCACAGGCACAGGCCTCACGACGGCCGGGGGCTGGTACGGTTTGAGCAAGCAGTAGGTCGTGGCTTTCCCCGCACCCCATGGTTTGCCCAACCCGAGGCACGTGTCAACAGACCCTGATGGATGGTGCACATGTGGACGCGGGTGGGTGCAGGCGCATGGCAGTGCATACGGTAGAGTGCGTCAACGGTACAGCACAGCCGCACAGCAGATGCGCGTCAGCCTTGTCCCTCGCTCACACGCGCGTGCCACTCCGTGCTGTAGTCATCACTGAGCCGCAGACTGCATCCACGCAAACGGCGCCTCGCTCGCTCTCCTCCGACCAGCGTCTGTCGGGTACCCCGACTGTGTGTGTGCGTGTGTGTGTGGTGTTACATCTCTGGCCTGGGGCGCTACCCGCCCCAACGCAAGTCTACCTCAACGCCGCGAGGCGAGGGGTGTGGGCGACCGCTATTCCCCCTTGCTCAACCCAAAGGTACAGCCTGCAGCCCTAAGCAACTGCAGCTGCCCTGCAAAACCCGCCGCAGTGCTGCTCCTCTGTGCGTCCGAGCAGCTGCTGCACACCTCAGTCCTTGTCGCACGGGACCAGCCCCTCGATGTGGTGCTGGCCACGCGTTTCATAGCAGTCCAAACAAAACTAGGGGTCCAGATGGCCCGTTAGCCCGAGATCCCAGGGACAAGGCATGTCCTGAGAGGCGCCAAGCCAGTCAGCTCGCCACCGGCACTCTCACACGCGGCAGGCAAACGCAGAGCCCAACCCAGACGTGTCGCATGCGCGCCTGGCAGGGCTGTAGTACGCACATAAGCGGCACCTAACCCGACACGCACCAATGCCAGCTGAATCTCTGTTCCACCCTCGCCTGTGGCCGGCCCGAGTAACGGCCCCACCTACTGTGTGTGTGTTACATTTCCGGGCCGACGCTGGCCAGGGGCGCTACGCGCCCCTACGCAAAACCACCTCCCACCCCGACTCCGGCACCGCAATTGTGCGGACCTCACAGGACGGGGC
The DNA here is from genome assembly GCA_001584585.1 of Gonium pectorale. Lineage (NCBI taxonomy): Eukaryota > Viridiplantae > Chlorophyta > Chlorophyceae > Chlamydomonadales > Volvocaceae > Gonium > Gonium pectorale. The sequence goes on from LSYV01000057.1 coordinate 91,206, forward strand.
GCCCTGCTGCCTCACGCACAGAAGTGGCCGCCGCGCAAGAGCGCTCACCGACAGGGGCTTGTAGCCGAGCCTGCAGCCCTGATGCAGTCAACTGCTGTCCCGCAGCACAACTTTGTCATCGTGCACCGCGCACAAACACGTGCCTCGCTGCAGCAGCACCCGCAGCCACCCGCACGTATCTTTGTACATATGTGGCCAAGGTCTTGCTACGAATACTCGTCAAAACGAGGCCGTGAAGAGCCCTGGAGGCCCTGCTGCCACCGGCCAAGGTAAAAAAAAGGTGCGCTGGCGCCACGGCCAAGCCCCAGCCTGGACGCCGCACTGCAGCTCCGGTACAGACCCTCCTGTGAATTCGGTTTCCTCCTGGCCAAAGCCCTCCTAGTTCTTGTCACAGCGATCGCTCCCGCGCCCCTGCATGTCCGAGAACGTCCACCCGGTCCCTCGCTTTCATCGTGCAGGCTCCGGACGCTACTGCCTCGCCTCCCACCTCTCCCTCCTTTGCGTCGCAAGTAACGACGTGCGCTGCCGCTCCGCCTCCCGCTCGCGCCTACTGCACCAGCAGGGCCTTGGCTGCCCTAGGCCCAGACATGGGCGCCCGGACCCCGTCCAGTGTGTCCGGGTCGCGATGGTTCGCCGCACACATACACATGTTCTACTTCATGTGTTTGTAACGGCATCTCCTGCCTAACGAGCCCAGCTGGCATGACACTCGCCTCTAGACTCTTACGCGCCACCAGGGCGGCTCCATAACTGCTGGCCCTCGGCCCTGAAGTCACTGAGCCAGCAACAGCATCCAAGCGACCAGAGCCTTGCTCTCCTTGTACCTGCAATTGTGGGGCTCGCTGTAGTAGTATCGAGAAAACAACCGCAACGCTGTCTTCGCCTCCGCCTCTGCCTTCTCCACCGCGGCGGGCCAGTCCACGGGGCAGCCCGCCTCCACCAACCACTGCAGGAGCGGGAGGACGCCGTGGGGCAGTTGTTGGACGTGAGGTCCAGGCACACCACTGAGGATGGAGGCGGTGAATACACGGCCGGGCGGGCCCCAGGGGCAGCCCAGCCGGCGCAGGCACTCCAGCGTCAGCATGTCCGCTGACCTGGCGGCCTCCGTGTAGGGTGAGCCATCGTCCTGCATTTGGGTGGGGGTTTGAGCGGGCGCGCGAGGGTGTCGGTAACCTTGTGGTAGATCCTCTCATCAAGAAAGTTAAGAGAGGGCCGTGCTTGTGCGTGGGCCTGTGCCAGCTCTTTTATACACCTATGGCACAAAGAGTGTCCAGTATGTGCGCTTATCCAATACGTCCTCTCTGCCACGTACGCCGGGCCTTTGGCCGGGGCCCTTTGGAGTCAGCTGTTGGCAACCCACCGGCATGGGGCAGCCCTGCTCCGCCAGCCACTCCAGCGCCGCCACGCAGCCCGACTCCGCAGCGGCCGTGACTGCACGGCCGTCCCAGGGGCAGCCGCGCTCCCGCAGCCAGGCCAGCAGCTCCACGCTGCCCGACCGAGCAGCGCAGCAAAACAGCTCCTCGTCCAGCGGTGCACCCAGGCCCGGGGTCTCCACCAGCCAGGCCACCACGTGCAGGTGGCCGCCCGACGCTGCGCATCGGCTGACCACCTGCGCATCGAGGCGCCAGCCCGCAGCGTGCAGTGCCTGCAGCACGTGCAGGTGGCCCTGCGTAGCTGCCCAGGCCGATGCCAGGCCAATCCCCTCGTCGTTGTCCCCCTGATGCCCCCGCTCAGCCAGGAACAGCACCGCCGCCGTGTTGCCTGAACCCGCGGTTTTAGCAAGTGGCTCGACGGCGTCCTTGTGCTCAGGGTGAATGGGGTACCCCCGCTGCGCCAGCCAGGCGAAGCGCTCCAGCGCGTCCGGGAGTTTGGCGGCCGCTGCGAAGGCTTAACTGGTGGTTGGGAAGCCCCGGGACTCGAGCCACTCCACCTTGGCCTGCCAGTCGGGCGTGGAGCTGCCGGCGGCGGCCGCCAGGACCATCCGCTGATGCGACTTGTCCGCCACCTCCCAGTGAAACACCTCGTCCGCATCCATTACAATGAGGCCACGAAGCCAGCGTTTGAGGGTCTCCAGGTCGCAGCCCTCGGCGATGCCCTCGGCAATCTGCGCCGAATCGCAGAAGTTGCGCTCCGGCTCCTTGTCCCAACGCAGCACAAAGTGCACGATATCTGCGTGGCCTCCCTTCACGGCCGCAACAGCGCAGTCGATGGGGTAGAAGCTGGCCTTTTACGCCAACTCCATGCACAGCTTTTTGTATCCCCCTGCCGCAGCGCCCTCCACGGCTCCGCCTAAACCGCAGCCCAGCTCCTCGAGCGCCAGGCATGCGCCAAGCTGACCCGCCCGACCAGCCGCGTAGGCAACCTCCTTGGTCAGCGGGCAGCCATACGCGCGAGCCGCGAGGGCCAGGTTGGCGGTGGCGCCGCTCGCGCCCGTCAGGCACAGCAGCTCGCGCCGCCGCGCCAACGTCAGATCTAGCATTGACCCGGGGCGGCCCCAGCGCCACTTGAAGGCGTGGTGGGGCACCGACTCCGACAGCCGCACGGTCATGAACTCGGGGGTGCGGAGCATCGCGGCGGTGGCCTTGTCGACCACGCGCAGGCTGCACGCCGCCTCGTTACGCGGCAGGAGGCGAGCTATGCGATCGACGATAGCGGGGATCCAGACCTTGCTAGCATCTTCCTCATCCATTTTTGTCGGCGATTCAGACGGCTGCCGAGTGTTGCTGACTGCAGTGGAATATCGCGGCTTGTAGGCCGAATGTTTAGGGAACCGTTCAGGACATGAGCAGTTCCAGGGATAAGCCAGTGGGTTTTAGGTTGGACACATCTCAGTCCAAAACTAATGATCCTATTGTGCGCTCACTGTGGTTGGCACAGGCACACGCCCCACGACGGCCGGGGGCTGGTACGGTTTGAGCAAGCAGCAGGTCGTGGCTTTCCCCCGCACCCCAACCAGAGCGGTTTGCTTGCCCAACCCGAGGCATATATGAACCAGGGAAGATATATACAGGCCCTGATATGAACAGGCCCTGATGGACAGGGCACATGTGGACGCGGGTGGGTGCAGGCGCATGAAAGTGCGTAGACTGTGGAGTGCGTCAACCGTACAGCACATGCACGAGCACGTGCGCGTCAGCTCACAGCTTGTCCCTCGCTCAAACGCGCGTGCCACTCCGTGCTGTAGTCACTGAGCCAGCGACCGCATCCACGCAACCAACACCTCGCTCGCGCTCCTCCGATCACGTTGGTCTGGTACCCCGACTGTGCGCGTGTGTGTGTGTGTGTGTGTGTGTGTGTGTGTGTGTGTGTGTGTGTGTGTGTGTGTGTGTGTGTGTGTGTGCGCTTGACCGCTACTTAAATGCGGCTCGTTGGTTCCCGTTCTGGCATACTGCAAGTTGTAGAGCTCAGTGTTGTTCTTATCCTTGCACCCGGGCCTGCCCGAACATTGCGCATCAGTCCACCACGTCCCATTCGTCTTGTTGCGCCAGGCTGCTCCAGCACTGACCGGTCCGCCCCAAACAATCCGGGTCCCGTTCGTCCACTCCGTCGGAGCCTGAACATGCACGCTCGCCCCGACACCCGCACCGCAATAGCCGAGCCTGCAGCCCTGATGCAGTCAACTGCTGTCCCGCAGCACAACTTTGTCATCGTGCACCGTGCACAAACACGTGCCTCGCTGCAGCAGCAGCACCAGCATCCGCACGTACCTTTGTACAAATGTGGCCAAGGTCTTGCTACGAATATTCGTCAAAACGAGGCCATGAAAAGCCCTGGAGGCCGCCAAGGAGGCCCTGCTGCCACCGGCCAAGGTACACAAGGTGCGCTGGCGCCGCGGCCAAGCCCCAGCCTGGACGCTGCAGTACGGCCCCGGCACAGACCCTCCTGTGGATTCGGTTTCCTCCTGGCCAACGCCCTTCTGATTCTTGTCACAGCGATTGCTCCCACGCCCCTGCATTTCCGCGGCGTGTTAGAGAACATCCGCCCGGTCCCTCGCTTTCATCGTGCAGGCACCGGACGCTACTGCCTCGCCTCCCACCTATCCCTCCTTTGCGTCGCCACTAACGGCGTGCGCTGCCGCTCCGCCTCCCACTCACGCCTACTGCACCAGCAGGGCCTTGGCTGCCCTCCGCCCAGACTTGAGTGCCCGGACCCACTCCAGAGTGGCCGGGTCGCGATGGTTAACCACATATGTATTTGTTCAACTTCATGTGTTTGTAACCTAGCGAGCCCTGCTGGCATGGCACTCGCCGCTAGACTCTTACGCGCCACTCGGGCGGCTCCAAAGTTTCCGCCCCTCAGCCCTGAAGTCACTGAGGCCGCGACCTCATCCACGCAACCAGCACCTCGCTCTCCTCGTGCCTCCGTCTGTGGGGCTCGCTGTAGTAGTATCGAGCATACTTCTCCAACGCTGTTTGTGCCTCCGCCTCTGCCTTCTCCACCGCGGCGGGCCAGTCCACGGGGCAGCCCGCCTCCACCAACCACTGCAGGAGCGGGAGGACGCCGTGGGGCAGTTGTGGGACGTGGGGTCCAGGCACACCACTGAGGATGGAGGCGGTGAATACACGGCCGGGCGGGCCCCAGGGGCAGCCCAGCCGGCGCAGGCACTCCAGCGTCAGCATGTCCGCTGACCTGGCGGCCTCCGTGTAGGGTGAGCCATCGTCCTGCATTTGGGTGGGGGTTTGAGCGGGCGCGCGAGGGTGTCGGTAACCTTGTGGCAGATCTCTAATCAAGAGAAAGGTTGGGCGTCCAGCCAGGCCGTGCTTGTGCGTGGGCCCCTGCGAGCTCTTTCATACTTCTATGGCACAAAGAGTGTCCAGTATGTGCGTTTATCCGATTTGTCCTCTCTGCCACGTACGCCGGGCCTTTGGCCGGGGCCCTTTGGAGTCAGCTGTTGGCAACCCACCGGCATGGGGCAGCCCCGCTCCGCCAGCCACTCCAGCGCCGCCACGTAGCCCGACCTCGCGGCGGCCGTGACTGCACGGCTGTCCCAGGGGCAGCCGCGCTCCCGCAGCCAGGCCAGCAGCTCCACGCTGCCGGACCGAGCAGCGCAGCAAAACAGCAGCTCGTCCAGCATCACCCCCAGGTCCGGCGTCTCCACCAGCCAGGCCACCACGTGCAGGTGGCCGCCCGACGCGGCACAGCGGCTGGCCTCCTGCGCATCAAAGCGCCAGTCCCCATCGTGCAGCGCCTGCAGCACGTGCAGGTGGCCCTTACGAACCGACAACGCCGACGCCAAGATTATGCCCGCATCGTAGTTTCCCCGCTGGCCCTGCTGCTCAGCAAGAAACAGCACTGCGGTCGTGTTGCCAGACTCCGCAGTTTTCACCAGGCGCACCGTGGCGTCTGCGTCCTTAGCGCTAATGGGGTAACCCCGCTGCGCCAGCCAGGCGAAGCGCTCCAGCGCGTCCGGGAGTTTGGCGGCCGCTGCGAAGGCTTGACTGGTGGTTGGGAAGCCCCGCGACTCGAGCCACTCCACCTTGGGCTGCCAGTCGGGCGTGGGGCTGCTGGCGGCGGCCGCCAGGACCATCCGCTCATGCGACTCATCATCCACCACATCCCAGTGAAACGCCTCGTCCGCATTCAGCGGCATTCATTACAGTGAATGAAATTACCAGGGAGCCAGTGTTTGAGAATCGCCACGTCGCACCCCTCGGCGATGCCCTTGGCTACCTGCGCCGCAGCATGGTCGCCCCGCTCCGGCTGCTTGTCCCACAACAGAATACTCTGCACGATATCCACGTGGCCCCCCTTCGCGGCCGCAACAGCGCAGTCGATGGGGCTGAATGAGCAATTCCTGTCCTCCACCAGCTCCACGCACAGCGCCTGGTGGCCACCCGCCGCAGCGCCCTCCACGGCTCGGCGCAAGTCGCAGCCCAGCTTCCCCAGCGCCACGCACGTGCCAAGAAAAGAGAAATCTGCAGAGAAAGAGGGAGCCCGCCTCTACGGTCATACACACCCGAAGGCGCGACGTTTCCAGTAGGGCGGACGGGTACAGTTCAAGGCATGTGACGCTCATCCCGCCCCCCAACGACCGGCGTACCAGCTTACCCGGTTTGTCGGACTTCACCTGGTGGACTGCAAGGCTTCAAGCTTGAGCTGCGGTGGTGTTGTCGTCACGGCCACCGGTCCGACGGCGCTCAGCGGTTACTAGACCTTCGTGCGCCCAGCCCGCCCAGCCGGCCGTGTACAGACCTGGAATGATAGGAGACCCGCCCTACCAGCCGCGTAGACAATCTCCTCGGTCAGCGGGCAGCCGGAGGTGCGCGCCGCGAGGGCCAGATTGTTGCTGGCGCCGCTTGCGGCCGTCAGGCACAGCAGATCGCGCCGCCGCGCCAACGTCAGGTCGCGCATCGAGCCCGGGCGACCCCAGCGCCACGCGAAGGCGTGGTGGGACACCGGCTCCGACAGCCGCACGATCGTGTACTCGGGCGTTCGAAGCATCGCGGCGGTGGCCTTGTCTACAACACGCAGGCTGCACGCCACCTCGTTGCGAGGCATGAAACGAGCTATGCGAGCTTTCAAGACAAGGTTAAAGCATTTTTCAAAACCTTCCATGTTCCATCTCGTTGTACTTTTGAGTTGACAGTTGTCACCGTTGCGTCGTTCACGATGCTGCATGGTGCTTCTGTACATCCTTAGAGTGCCTGTAGACTCAACCCGGTATCACACCCTAGGCCACTAACAGCCCCGAGTGCTTTTCGTGCGACTTGTTTCCGCGCTATCAGTACGAAACCTGCACCTGTGCGCGCCGTACAGAGATCGTACGGATGCCGGGCGCAGCCAACGGAGGCCGCCTCGCAAGAGCCGTCTAGGCAACCATGCAGTCTGCTGTTTGTAACAGCACTTGTTGCCGTACGCAATGCTTACATGCTTCCCTCAACGCAGCAGCTTGAGCGCTCAAGCACACCTTCCCTGCTGTGGAGTGTCTCCACGCCTCGTCTGCTCTTCATGCGTAACAGCGTGCTCAAACACGCACACACACAGTCCAGTGAGCAAGCGGACAAAAAGTCCACGCACCTCGTACATCCGATGCACGGACACCAACGTGGCCGGAACAGACGACAACACGCATCATAATACGGTACTCCCTTTGCTGCTTCGCGTTCTTCGCATGTCTCAAGTGCCGTCACACATGTGCACAGCGGATTCCGTCAAAATGAAGCCGCGAGGAGCCCCTGACACTCCTGGGCCTTGGGGCATGAACGCCAACGGTGCTGTCCCAATGCCAACGAGCACCGCTGACCAGAGCTGCAAAATCACCTCCCATAGGAGCCAATGCTAAGCACCATTCAATCCATTTACAGCAGGTGGGGCTTCGGCCGAGCCCCCGGAGGCCTTGTCGCCATCAGCTCCCACAGAAAGTGCACCGGCCCCGCGGCGAGCCTCCTCCTGGGTGCCGTATCCCGGTTCCTGCCCACGCCCGCCTACACATGATATCCTTCGCTACCCCCCCCCCTTGCATCCCCCAAACCCCGAACCGCGCCCACACACCCGCCACGTCCCTCGCACTCGTTCTTGCAGGCTCCGGATGCTCCTGCCTCGCCTCCTAGTCCCTACCTCCTTTGCATCTCCGTTACAACTTACGTACTGCCGCTCCGTGTACGCCTCCCGCTGGCGCTTACTGCGCCAGCAGCGCCTCCGCCGCCCTCCGCCCGGACTTGAGCGCGCCGTCCAGGGTGGCCGAGTCGCGGTGGTCACCACACACAAACACGCCGCCGCCCAGCGACACGGGCCGGGTCAGGTTGGTGGGCGGGGCCTGCGGGTCCCAGTGGGGCGGGCCGGCAACCCGGCCAAGGTGACGGATACTGGACACAGCGGTTCTCGACCCATGGGTCGGTTCTGATAGCGTGGCAGTGGCCCGAACGATGACCCCGAGCCCGGACGCCCCCGCCGCCGGCTCCCCACCTGGCTGGGCTGCGCGAAGGGGATGCGGTAGGTGCGCAGGTGGCGCCAGGCGGCAACCTGCCCCGCCCCGAACCAGCCGCCAAGCTGCTTGCGCACCGCCGCCTCCAGCTCGCCGTCGCTCAGCTGGTCGAAGGTGCCGACCGTGGACACCGACACGAGCGTCTGGGTGGGCGGGTTTGGAGGGTCGAATGGAAGGGGGCCGAACTACCGGTACTTGCGGCGGAAAGGGGTGTGGGGCATTCCGTGGTAAGAAGGGCAGGGCGGCTGGAGTTACTGACGCGCGTCTGCGGGTTTGAAGGTCTAGTGGGGGGGATGCAGGTCTTTGCTGCGCAAAAGGGGTGTAACGTATAACAGACCCCGCGTATCCTCGAAGGGACACTACGCCCTTGCTCCCCTCCACGAGCTCCCACCTGCCCCGGCGGCGCATACGACGGCGCCACTGTGGACGGGAAGCACGCGTTGTTGACGATCCCGTCCCCGTCTCCCTCGCCGTTGAGGTACAGGATGGGCTCGGGCGAAGGCGCCTGCGGCGCCGCAAAGTACAGGCAGCAGGTGCCCACGCCGGGGTCGGCCTTGCTGGGGGAGCCGGCCAGCGCGGGCCCCAGTAGCCGGGCGGCCTCGGGGCCCTCCACCGCCACCACCACGCCGCGCCGCGCACTGAGCACGGTGCCGTCCGCCAGCGTGACGGTGCGACCCGACACGGAGGACACGCGCGTGCCTGGCGGAGGGCGGGGGGCCGGGGGAGGGGTGTAGGGAGGTTAGAAGGCAGTTACGGGGGCAGGGGGCGGGGTGAAAGGTTGGAAGGCGTTTACGGGGGCAGGGGTCGGGGTGGGGTGGGGCGGGGACAGCGGATAGGGGCTACCGGGTGAAGCACCTCCTCAGTGCGTCGACGTGTGTTCCGACACCCCTTCCCAGCTCAGCTATCCACACAAACAACATCCGCAACAACAACTCCCATGTCATGCCACCTTCCGAGCGGGAACGTGCACAGGTCCAACTCATTCGATCCATGAGCCCTGCGAGCGCACTCCTGGCTCTGCGGCAAAGCTGCCCTCGGCGTCCACCTCCCCTCTGACCCCTCGCTGACGCCTAGCATGCCGGCTGCCAGCCGCCAGCAGCCCACCACCGCCAGCCCTGCCGCCCCGCGCGCCCGACCACCCACCCAGGTTGATCGCCCCCTGGGGCAGCTTGGCTGCCAGCTGCGTCGCCACGGCCCCAATGCCGGCCGCGGGCAGGCAGTTGGAGCCGGTGGCCAGCATGCGCATCACAAACTCGAACAGCCGCGACGAGACGGTGAGGGTGCGGTCGAAGAAGATGCCGCCCAGAAAGGGGGTGAAGAAGCGGGAGATTATGGCCTCGCTGAAGCCCTCCGCCTGGAGGGTGTGTGATTGCATTGGAGGGGGGAAAGGCCGACGTCTTACGCTTCAGGTGCGTGGGGCGCAGGAATGGCGTGGATCGTAGGGTCGGAGGAAATGCTCAGTAGAGGAGCCAAGACACCGTCCTTAGGCTGGACGGCGAAGGGTTCCCAGCGTCCTGGCTGCGGTCGGGTTCTTTGGTTGCGCTGGGGGTCCCAAGGCCGCGGCGGTGCCAGCCCCAGTTTTGCGCGCGATGGTACGTAGGGGAGGCGCCCGCCAGGTGGCAGGGCGGCTCATTCGCCGTCGTGATGAACTTTATACATGATGCCTGACTACCCGGAGACCGGCTGGGGCCCCAGGCCCCCGCGCACCTTGAGCCGCTCAAGGGTGGTGGTCTCGGGGCGGGCCAGCAGCTCCTCCAGGGTGCCAAGCAGGCTCTTGAGCCTGCGTTGCGGCATGCAGGCAGGCAGGCAGACAAACCGCGTTGGCACGGGACGGGGTCTTGCCGCCCCTGGCTGTCTCCCTGCCGGCCGGCGTCCGCATTACCTCCCCCCTCTCTTTCCCGCCACACCTGCCCCTACTCTTTGCCGCAGACCGTCCAGGCGTTGCATGCATCCCTGCCCCAATTAACCAAGGTGTCTCGTGCCTTGACTCTACAGTCACCACACAGCTGCCGGGCTGAGCCACATGGCCTCCACATGGTGTCCGCCACCCCACTGATCGTACGCATTATCACGCGGAAGCAGCACTGTCACCTGCCCCTCCACTTCCACACACACCGCACAACACACTCATTCCCCCCATACAGACACGCCGGCTTTTGCTCCGCATGATTACTCTCAACTTGCATTGTGGCAGCTCCCTAGGACCGCAGCTCACACAGCGAAGCTCCCCGTCCCCGTCGTGTGTACGCATGGCGTCGCGCCCGTCTGCGCGCGGCCGTGAATCCCGCACTGCCGGTCACGCTGTCTGGAGGTAAGCTCAGCTCAGCCCAGCTCACCAGCCCATCCCAGCACCCCAGCGTGACATTGATTAGGGTCTAATTTGTTGGATCGGGCACGATAGGGAGTTCACGGGCTGCCGGCGAGGATGCATTTGCTAGCTACCTTTTTGACCTGCCTGTTTTCCGCACTCCGTCAAGCATACGTCACAAGCGCACCTGAACACGCCCACCATGACCTTGTCCACAGGACTGCCCACCGGGTTGGGCAGCGAGGCCAGCCCGTCCGCCAGGTGGCGCAGCGGGTCGGCCACGCGGTGGAAGGCGCCGCCGGTGCGCACCAGCGCGCCCGCGTAAAAGGGCTTGAGCTGCAGCGCCGAGTAGTCCAGCGTCGACTGCGCCTCTGGGTAACCTGGCGTAGGGAGTGAGTGGTCGGGGCCCGGGGCGGGGAGGATGGGAGGTGGGGGCAGCGGGGGTGGGGTAGTGGAGCGGAGGGAACATGGCGGTGGGCGGCGGCAGCGTGTGGGTAGCAGACAGCGCGCAGGAGCGAGGCCCGCGTGGCTGCTAGCGTGCCATCGGGGCAGCCCCCCAATAGGTCCGTGTGGTCGAGCGGGCTGGTGGGCAGCAGGGGAAGGCGCCCCGGCAGCTGTGGTGGAGAAGCGCAGGGACGGGAGTGGGATCAAGGAGGTTTCAGAGTGTGGTGTGCCCACCGGTGAGGAAGATCTGGAACCCGCGGTCCAGCAGGAAGCCGTCCACCACGTCGGTCCGCACGCGGCCGCCCACACCGTCGCTCGCCTCCAGCACCAGCGGCGACACGCCCTTGGCCGCCAGCTGCGCCGCGCAGTTGAGGCCCGCCACACCGGCGCCCACCACGATCACGTCAGCGGTGCCGTCGGCGGGCAGCGCGGCGGGTGCGGGGAGGCGGGCATCCCGAGGCCCCGCAGCAGGGCGGGCAGCGAAGGGGCGGGGTGCCGCCCGGACCGGCTGGCGGTGCGACGCGAACGTACGGTTAGCGCTGAGGGACCGCGGGGCCAGCGCCATCCCTGCGAGGGACGCCACGGGTTCCAGATGGCACATGCACCGGGGGGATGCCGCGCTCGGTCGCGATGAATGAACCGACAGTAATTTGATGCATACGGAGATGCTAAAAAGGCTCTTAAAGCTTACTGGTAGGCCTTGTTGGCTTGGTGGCCGGTGAACGTGTGGCCGAAGGGCTATGCTTGCAGGCGCGACGGTCAGAGGGCCCCGACTGGGGGCGGATCACTTGTCCACACAATCTATGACTGTAGGTACCTACGTAGAACGCTACTGTGCATCATATGTCGTAGCGACCCAGAGACGAGCGGGTCGGTTTCGGATGCGAAAGTCCGTGCTTCTATGTACATGCTCGGCACGTGACTACACAGGTCGACAACGCGTATCAATCGACGCATACCATGCTCTTCAGACCATGAACGCAAGGATGTTGTTCGCGTGCATGGTGGTGTGGCTGGGCGCAGCCCTGGCCCAGGCGAGAGGTTTTGCCGAGTTTTACCAAGAGGCACACAATCTCGACTTCCAGGCGCAACTAGTTCAGTGGCGTCGGGAGCTGCACACGATGCCGGAGACGTTCTACGAGGAGCACAACACGTCCCAGTACATCAGGACTCAATTGGAGGCGATGGGGATACCCTATCAATACCCGTTTGGGGGAACGGGTATTCGCGCCGGGCCCATTGGTGGGTTGGGTTTTGACACAGGGGCGGTGACGTCTGCTTGGGGAAACACTAATTTGCGCCGGGCCCATCGATGGGTGCCACTGGGGCGGTGGCGTCTCCCTGGCAGCCTGCGCCGGACAACGCCATCACGCGATATCATCACGCGATGTCGACCCTAGGTAGTCACCCCCGCAAACTCCATGTCCAGGCAGCTCCTCCCCGGGCGCCCCGACCATCGCGCTGCGGGCCGACATGGACGGGCTGCCCATCACCGAGGAGCTTGACCTGCCGTACAAGAGTACGGCACCGGGTCGCATGCACGCGTGCGGCCACGACGCGCACATGGCGATGCTGCTGGGGGCGGCCAGGTGCGGCCCCACGCCCGGCATTGGACAGGACCGCGCAGCCCCGCCTCCAGCCCCCGTACAACGGCAACTGCTAGCTGCGTGCGAGCCAGTCGTGGGGCGGCCCGCCCGCGAGATCTCCATTCACCGGGCATATAGCCGTGCGTTGGGGCATGTCGCTGAGATGCCTTACAGGACGTGTGCAGTGGCAGCCGCGGCTCCACGTTGGCTTCCATGTCAGCCGCTCTCTGCCCCTCTGGCGTTCGCTGGGCATCCGAAACGGCAGCCGCTCGTGTCGCACCTCCTGTCCGGACCACGCCCCCTGAAACCGCCGACTGCCCTGCCCCCCGGCCCGCCCCGCCCCGCCTCTGCCGGGCCCGGCCGGCGCACAGGCTGCTGCAGTCGCGCGCCGCCTCGCTGCCGGGGCGGGTGGTGCTGCTGTTCCAGCCGGCGGAGGAGGGCGGCGGCGGCGCGCGGGAGATGATCCGCGGCGGCGCGCTGGCGGGCGTGGGCGCGGTGCACGGGCTGCACGTGTGGCCCGCCATGCCTGCGGGTGGGGCGGGCGGGGCGGAATGGTGCGGGTGGTGCGGGGGGAGGCGCGTCAGTTGCGTCCGTTGCGGGTGGGGTGGGGCGGAGGGGTGGGGCGTCCGTTGCGGATGGGATGGGGCGGAGGGGTGGGACGGAGGGGTGGGGCGCACGGGGCCATGGCCTGCGAGGCTCGAGGAGGGGGTGGGCAAGGCATAGCACATCGCACGGCTGTTATTTTTGGGACGGGGGCGCATCTCACGGCTGTGGGGCTGCGGGGCTGCGGGGCGGGCAAGCTGCACGTCATGGCCGGGATGCGAGGCGGGCCCGGCGGCTGTACCCTGTTACGCTGAGCCCCCTTCAGCTTTGGCTCGCCAATCGCCTGCTCCCCTGCAACCGTTGGTGCCCACTTCCTGCGCGCGTCCTCGCCCGCCCGCGCTCCCCGTTCCCCCCGCGCCCCGCCCCCAGGCACCGGGAGACACCGGGAGCATCTTTCAGCGCGGCCTTCGACCTTGCGACCCTTCGGAATAACACTCGCCCCCGGCCTCTCCACTGATAACACCCACCCCTCCAACCCCTCATGGGCTCCCAGGCACCATCGGCAGCCGCGCGGGCCCCATCATGGCGGCCTCGGACCGCTTCGCCTTCAGTGTGCGCGGCGCGGGCGGCCACGGCGCGCTGCCGCACACCGCCCGCGACCCGGTGGTGGCCGCTGCGGCGGTGGTGATGGCGCTGCAGACGCTGGTGTCGCGGGAGACGGCGCCCGTTGACTCGGCCGTGGTCACCGTGGCGCGGTGGGTGGGGCGGTGTGGGTGGGGTGGCGCTGTGGGTGTGGCGCTGTGGGTGTGGCGCTGTGGGTGTGGCGCTGTGGGTGCGGGGCTGAGGGTGTGGGGCTGAGGGTGCGGGGCTGAGGGTGCGGGGTGCCACCTGTCCGGATGCTTCTGTGACGTCTGCGTGCACGTGTCCCTCCCGACGCAGAGTCCAACTTGGCCTCTCTGGGCCCCCACCCACCCCACACCCCACTGCCGCGTCTCTGTGTTCCGAAGCGAGCCCCCCGCCCGCCACCCCTGCCCGCAGCTTCAACACCGGCCCGGGCGCTGCCAATGTCATCCCCGACGCGGTGGAGCTCAGCGGTACCGTGCGCGCCCTGAGCGGCCCCACCTTTGCGCGCCTTCACACCCGTGTGGAGCAGGTGGCGGCGGGCGTGGCGGCGGCGTACGGCTGCGAGGTGGCCAACGTCAGCTGGAGCGCCGTGCCGTACCCGCCGACGGTGGTGAGCCTCACGCGTTTTGGGTCTCGGTTCGCGGGATTTGGCTGGGCGGCGGTGGGGCTGCAGGTGCGCCAACGCTGGGGCTGCCGGCATCCATGAGGAGGCTGCCCCCTGCTCCTTGTTCACCTGACGATGCCCTACTCAGACTTACCACCTGGTTCCTGCGCCCCGGTTCCAAGCTGCACGATCAACTTCAGACCCGCATGCCAAAGGATAGGTCCAGGCATGTGCGCTTCCCTTGCCCGGCTCCGCGAGTCCTGCTCACCGTGCACAGTCACCTGCTGTACCTAACTTCGCATCCGACGCCGGCGGAGTGCCCGAGCGCCGGCCATGCCACCTTCACGCCCTGCCGTCGCGCTCCTGGCGCCTGCTTCGACGGGCGGGATGGGAACGCGCCCCAGGCTTCTCTACTGAGGATGCCTGCCGAACCCCCTGCCCCGCATCGTCGCGCCTGGGGACCAGAACTCCGACTCAATGTCGCGACTGGTGCTGGAGGTGGCCGCAGGCCTGCTGGCCGCCCCTGGGCCCGGGTCAGGCGAGCGTGTGCAGGTGGTTGAGCCCTCCCTGGCTGCCGAGGACTTCTCCTTCTACGGGAACGTGGTGCCGGAGGTGGGTGACTAGGATGGGAGGTTGGTCTGGTCGCGGTGTGTGGGGCAGGCCCAGGGGCGGTGGATGTGCTGTGCACCCGGGCGAGCTGCAACGGTGACGACGGGCCCGAGAGGCGTGATGCTGGGTGCGCCGGGTGGGACGGGACGCGATGGGGGTCGTAGTGAGCAGGGGAGCAGGGCTAGAGGAGCAAAGTGCTCGCCGAATACGGGCGGGGCAGTGAGTGTGTTGCGCGTGACGTCGCTCCGGGTTCGCTCTTTTCCGGCCCGCCTGCCTTGACGACGGTTCTCCTCTGGCGACTGTGCTCTCGCCTGTTAGCTCAGGAAAGCGATAGCCTATCGCCCACACTACACCCGTTAGTTGCTTCCTGTTGCCATGTATTGTGCAGTAAACCCTGTTATGTCAGCCGAGCTCCTGGCCTGCCAAGCTGCCTACCCCTCTGTCCGCACCCCCACAGCGGCGCCTTCGCCATTCACTTCGAGCCTTCATCTTTGCCGCCACCCGTCGCCTCCCAGCCTTGCCCTTGCCCTTGCCCAACTCTGAAGTCTGAACCCGTCCTGCCTGGTGTCGATCGCCCCTTCCGCGCAGACCGCCTTCACGTTCCTGGGCATCGGCGACCCCGCCCTGGGCACCGACACTGGCCTCCACTCGCCGCGCTTCCGGATGGACGAGCGGCAGCTGCCCCTGGGGGCTGCCCTGCATGCGGCCGTGGCGATGGAGTGGCTGGGGCGGAGCCGGGCGACGGGGACGGGAGCAGAGGCGGAGAAGGGGGCGGTGGGAAACGGGGGCGGGAGCGATGCAGGGGCCAGGGCAGAGCGGGGGCCGAAGGCGGGGGTGGAGGCGCGTGGGGACCCGGAAGGGCGGTTGGGAGGGAGTCAGGCCATAACGCACGAGGATCTGTAGCGGCCTGGAGGGCGGCTCGCGGTTGAGCTGGGAGTGCCCTGGTTCGTGCTCGCGGCGCCCGTCTCCGGCTGAGCGGCGCCATCTGCCGCGTTAACGAACGGCCAGCATGCAGGGCCCATGAATGCACTGCAGACAGCCACCACCGGTAACACTGCCTCCGCCGAGCAAGTGCCGCATTGTCGACATTGCAAAACTCGGTATGTCAGCGTGGGTGCCGCCCCGGGGTTGTGTTGTTTGAGGACGAGGTTCACAACAGGTTTGGACCATGGAGTGGGCGGCATCTGGGCCCTTGCCGGGTTGAGTGCCGCCGCCCGCGTGCCCGCCATGTGGGCTGGCCGCCTGGGTGCCATTGAGCTCACAGCCGATGATGAGCTAAAGGCTGTGTGACGCGATGCTTCAGAGGCGGCCGACCCACACTCATGCGTATCCATGTGCTACTTTGTGGCTCCCACCTCGGTAGCAGTAGCGCGCGCCCCTGTTGACTTGCCGCCCCGTGCCACTGCCCGGCGTTGCTGCGATATCCGATTGCGTTGCATGCATACCGGTATGCGCCACAGTGTGCTCAGGCATCTGTAAAAGGCTAACGGGCAAGAGTAACCTAGCCGGCAGCCCATGTACCCGCACCCGACCCAGACAAGCGTGCGTTGATGCCGGTCGTGTGCAGGTGCGGTACAGCGGTACGGATGCCGACGACGCCCGACCCATGGCACAGGGTGGCTGCTGCTGTTATGGCCCCGTACCTGCACTGCACGGGGCGGTGGAGGGTGGAACGCATACGTCCCCCATCACATCCCCCGTCAGCGCCTCAGCCTCTAAGGGACTCTGCACCTCAATTCCCCAGGATTCCCCGGACGCCTCCAGGAACTCGTGCTGCAGGCCTGCAGCGGCCTCTGGCGCGCCGGCCCAACAGCCGGGATCGCACCATCACTTTCCTTGCCGTATTGCGTGTTACAGCAGATGCCTGACGCTCTTTGGGGGGGGGGTGCCGCAGCCCGCCACCGTCATGTAGTCTGCAGGGGCCCAACGATGGTCGCCCTCAGCTCCTGCCGCACTGTTTGCCGCCAACCCGCCTGCCCCTCGCCTCAATGGCTAGGTTGCACTGGGCACCCGAGGCGCCGCAAATTCCATAGTAGACGACGGTTTCCGCATGTAGCGTAGCGCAGTAGCGGGTACCGAGGCCTCCTGCGTTCGGCTGGCCAGCGTTTGCGCAACTCAGTGCTGTCCGGTAGTACGGCAGTACGAGGCCAGTAGGTCATTGTGTTTAGGCAGTCGTACCGGACGGTCCTAGCTAATTGGCTCTCCTTCCTGCTTGCAGGTAACCTCTCTGCGGCGAAGCCGCGGTTCAGCGACGCAAGTCGCAATGCTGGAAACCGGCAAACAACAGCACAAATTGATAACAAAGCCGCCAACCGACAGCAGCAACAACGGTCAATTAAGGGAATCCACCCAAAGCCACCTACGGCAGGCTGACCGGTGATCACACATGACAGCGCAGCGCCAGCACTGCGTGAGCGGGTGGGCGGGCGTGTTGGCCGCAACCCCACGAGCCACCGTCCCGTCGGAGGGGACAGCCCTACTCCCGAACTAACGCTACACACGGCCGACATATAACTGTGATGACTAGCCGCCCACGAGGGCAAGGCGATGCTGGCCGTCGTCTTGCCGTACAATACGAACACACAGACACAAACGTCCCCCTACGCACAACTCCACTCGCATGCCTCAACACACCAACGACGCCGCGCTCCCACGCGAACGGCGGACCCCTCGCCGGACGCCGACAGCCCCTGCTCCTCCGCAAGCCCAGGTCGCACTGTGCTGCCGTGAGTACTGCCACACGCGTACGGCTGTGAGCCCTGACCAGCAGGAGCCAGATTGCTGACGTCGGTCGCCGGCCTCGGCCAACGGCAAGCAGCTCCGAAGGAATAAACAGGGTGCGAGCTGCCAGGCGGCCTTGCAAAGAGCTCCCACATGATACAGCGCTGGCGCACGCCCCTGTGCATGCTCCTCACCAGTGAAATCCGTCCAATGCTGATGTCACCAGAGATTGCAGTACAGATCTCAATCAACGATCAACTAAACAACCACAACCGGCTTTCCGCTTTACAGGCATACGTATGTACAATCTTACCGGCTAACCGCCCTTCGACTAGGGTATACAAACGCCCCCATACTCAGGCACACTTACCCAGCTGAGTGCAGATCAGTCGGCGAGCGGTGAGCCCGTGTTGATCCAAGCAGTGCGGAGTGATTGCAACAGGCGTGTTTGAGGAGGGGCGCATGCGCCCGTACCTTGAGTAATCCCACATCGTTTGCTGAGTGTAGAGAGACCGCCCCAACTTCTCACCACGAGCACGGCCCACGGGGCGTAGGGCAACCCTGGGCCAGTAACGCAGCACGGCAGCACTAAACCTGCAGCCGGCTGGCTTGGAAGTGGAGCCACGCGAGTACGCGCCGCCGGTCCCTCAGCTCTGATGGGCTGTGGCCTGCGTCTTCGCTCACACGGCTGCACTCCGCCTCCGCTGCCGCCACCGCGCCGGGCCAATCCACCGGGCAGCCCGCCGCCAGCAGCCACGACAGCACCGGCAGCACGCCTGACGCGCCCTTGTTGTATGGGCATCCGGGAAGGCCGCCAAAAATGCAGGCGCCGAGGACGAGACCGGGCGGGCCCCAGCGGCAGCCCAGCCGGCGCAGGCACTCCACCGTCGCCAGGTCCGCTGATTTGCCGGGCTCAAAGTAGGGGAGGCCGTCGTCCTGCGGAGGAGAGGCCGACAAGAAGGCAGGCTAGGAACACACCTGGAAGCACGTCCTTAGCGCGGGCCGCGTGGAGAGGGCGCTAGGAGCAGTGGCCCGTGCTTCCGAGCGACAACCCAAGGAGCTCTTCTGCCTCCCTTGTCGTATCATCAACGCTAGGTACCCTGCACCTGCTTGTAGTGTTGGTAAGAAAATGCAATGAAAGCGGCGATTTGCCGGACGCAAGCCATGGCCGGACAAATAACGATCTTGTCCGGTTTTACAACGACCTCAGCGCCGGCTGGTCGGTATTTTCCTATGTAACACACGCGCAGCACCAACCCAAGCCCTGCCACCCCACCGTCGCTGCAGACCCCCCGGCTCGACAGCAACGTGGCCGCAACAGCCCGTGCACCAAGCCAAGCCTGCCACCCGCAACCCACCGGCATGGGGCAGCCCCGCTCCGCCAGCCACTCCAGCGCCGCCACGCAGCCCGACCTCGCGGCGGTCGTGACTGCACGGCTGTCCCAGGGGCAGCCGCGCTCCCGCAGCCAGGCCATCAGCTGCACGCTGCCCGACCCCGCCGCGGCCTCAAACAGCTCCTCGTCCAGCTGCACCCCCAGCGTCGCAAACAGCCAGGCCACCATGCGCAGATGGCCGCGCGACGCGGCTGCTCTGATGACGTATCCAGCTCGAAAGCCCAGATTTGCGGCGTGCAGCGCCTGCAGCACGTGCAGATGGCCACACGCTGCCGCCTCGGAGGCGACATCCGTATACGGGTCCTTGTCTATGTCCTCGTCATCCTCGGGCCGCCTCTCCGCCAGCAGGAGCACGACGTCCGCATTGCCGCCGATTGCAGCCCTGAGGGTGTAAACGGGGTCGCACGTGTAGCCCCGCTGCTCCAGCCACACCAGGCGCTCCATCGCGTCGGGCCGCTCGACGACGGCGGAGAAGACACCAGGGGCGCGCGGGAAACCCTGGGACTCGAGCCACTCCACCTTGGCCCGCCAGTCGGGAGTGGGGCTGCCGGCGGCGCAGCGGAGAATGCGCTCCATGTCCAGATCTGAGGTGTTCAGGTTGTGGACGCCAAAAGGTGCACATTGGCGGAAGTAGCGCTGCAGGACCGCCAGCTCGCAGCCGCCGGCGATGTGGGCCCTTAGGGAGCTCCCGAGACCCGTCCCAACCAGCCCTACAATTTGGAGCTGGGGCACCATGAAGTCGACGACGTCCACGTGGCCCCCATCTGCGGCCTTGCAAGCGCACTGAAAGGTATCGTAGGGTCTGCTGTCGCCGGCCCGCTGCTGCAGCAGCTCCCCGCACAGCGCCAAGTGCCCGCTCGCGGCGGCGCCCTTGACAGCGTCATGCACGTCGCAGCCTAGCTCCTCCAGCATGAGAATGGAGCCCAGCTGCCCCGCATTGCCGGCTGCGTGTGCCACCTCTGTCGTTGGTTTGAAGCCGACGGCGCGGGCCGCGACTAGGAGGTCGGCCGAGGCTGGATCCCGCCGGCTGCAGAGCGACTGTACGCTTGGGACTTGCGTTTGGGCGCTTGCCATCACCACGCCAGTCGTCTCGAACAGTTATGTTTGCTGTAACCGTGCCTTTCAGTTGCTTGCGGTCTCGCCATGCCCAATAGCTGACTTCCGCGGTCGAGGAGCGGATAGAGGAGACGGGCATGGAGGGCACAGAGGGGCAGCCAGGGCGGGCCAGGGGCACAGTACAAGGCGGCTTTGACGTGTACGTCCACTTTGCAAGCTGGAATAGTTTTTCTCTTTCCAGCGAAAAATGAATTAAAAACAGGGAGGGCAACCTCTACGGTCATACACACCCAGGGGTGCGATCTTTCCGGGGGCCCACACGGGTCACCGTCCAGCATGACCACCCGGAAGCCGCCCGCCGGCGCCCCCGCCACCAGGCCTTTCAGGCAGCCCCGGCCGAGCGGCTCGCCCGCCAAGGGGACCGCGCGCAGGCCGTGCCGCTGGGCGGCATCCATGTCCGCATCCATGCCCCACACCTGCGAGCCCCGGCCCGCCCTACAAGGCGGGGTCGGGCCGGGGCTGGGGCCGGGGCTGGGGCCGGGGCCGGGTATCGGCTGGCGCTGAGCTAGCGGGGGCTGCGTTGTGGAAGGGGGCTGCGTTGTGGAAGGGGGCTTTTGGCAAGATGTTGCCAAGGGGGAAGGGACACCCTCGCCCCTCCTTGCCTCAAGAAGCAAGCCCGCCGGCCATGACCGCGTAGAAGGCATCGGTAATTTGGGCACTTGTCTTAGTGCGTTTCGGGGGAAGAGTGTCTGTCCTGGGTAAGCTCGGGCCCCTCACGCCCGGAGGGGGTGAACACCCGTCCCATAAGCCCCCTTCCCTTGCCCGAAGAAGCAACCCCACCGGCCACAAACGCATCAGGCTGGATTGCTGTCCTGTGGATAGTGCGGAAGCCCAACGCACCCGGGGGCTAGCCTCGGGGCTTTGGGGCGGGGGGATGACCTTACTTGCCCCCTCCCTTAAAAATGGTTGGCGCAGGGGCTAAGTCCCAGTCGGAGCCCGCTTCCGCACTAAAACAACCGGGTGCGGTGGACCACGTCATGGGCTCTCAGGGCCGGCTGTCCGGCAGGCAGTTCCCTGTGAGCGCACAGCTGCTTGCCGTGATGCCGTGATGTTTGGGGCACGGCCAGGTTGCAAGGGAGCGAGGGGTCGGCCCGTTTGTCCGGGGCGGGAGCACGCAGGAAACAACGCGGAAAGCCGTGGTCAAGTGGTTGCCGCGCGCTTCAATACAGAAGGTTAAGGATTATAGCAGACCCGGCACACCCGAAGGCGCGTTATCCATTTGGGTGGGCGGGTCACGTTGGCGTCCGTTAACCGACGCGGCGACGCGCTTTGAGGGCAGATGATTACACGTACGTGACGGGTGGCGTGCAGAGGATCGAAGTCCAACGGGGGAGAGCACGGGTCCCCGGTGTACGTGTGACGTGGCGGTGACACGTGAGACGTGACACACGGGAGTGACAGGTCACGCACGCCGCTCGCGGCAACACAAGCCACAAACGCCCTCTTACCCCCCGGCGGCCCGTGCGGTGTGCATGAAGTGCTTGGCACTAGGCACCAGGCGCCGATCGGCAGCACAGCCGTCAGTGGATTGTGCGTACGGCAACCGTTATAGCTGCTGGCATCAGATGTGGTGTAGCACGCTTGCTTTGCAACTGCCATCCGTATCAGCGCATCGGCCTCTGAGCGGCCTGCACACTCCCGGGCCGCTCCTAGATACTCGCGCTGGGACAGCCCCTGGCACGCCCGTCCAACGCCCGTCCAACGGCCGGCACTTGTCTCAGCCCAGTCATTGCCGTACTGCGTGTTCAGCAGAGGCCAGACGCGCTGGGGGGATGTGCCATCAGCCCCCTCAGCCACCTCATGCCGCACTGTTGCTACAAGTTACCCAGCAGCCCAACGCCTCTTGTGACAGGGCCGCACTAGCGGCCGGAGGCGTTACCAACTCTAGAACATTTGCGCACATAACCTGTTTCCAGGTAAAAATAATAATGGGCCGCGAGCCGCCAGCGGCCACAACGGTCAAAAAAAGCCGTCCCGAGCCAAGTATAACAGCTGACCGCGTGACCGGTGATCAACCATGACAGCGTCGGGCCGGCACTGCGTGAGCGTGCGGGCTGAAACCCCAAGAGCCACATTCCTGGCGGATGAAAGCGCCCTATTCCGAACCTAAGGGTACATACCGATCACTACGCGTTGACAAAAAGCTGGTGCGGATGTCTTGCCGTGCGGTTCAAGCCCGCTGTCGCAAGCACCAAACGCACACGAACTCCTCCTACGCACACGCCCAATCGCTTTTTAAACCACATCGATGCCCCGCTTCTATGCACGCTACATACTGCCTTTACTGAGCCGAAATCCTCTGCTCCGCGCAAGTCAGGTCGCACCGTACTGCCCGTCCGTACGGCCACAGGCGTACGGCTGTGAGCCCGAACCAGCAGGAGCCAGGCCAACGGCAAGCCACTCCGGAAATGTTTGAAGGGTGCAAGAGCTCTCCCCACAGAGCTGCCAGACAGCCTATCAAGTGCGGGGCGCTGCGCATGATACGGTACAGCGGTAGCGCACGCTCCTGTACATGCTCGTTGCCCATGGGGGCCCATCCCCTGCCAAAGTCAGTATACTGTTAAGTGAAGCCTTGAGTCAACGGTCCAGTTAACACCTATGATAAGCTATCCGCATCACAAGCACACGCCCACAAACACTACCGGCCTCCAGGGCGCATACGACATCCAGGGTGTCTGAATATCAACACATGGGCAGACCTGACACACTGCGGATCATTGGCGAGCGGCGAGCGCACGTTGCTCCAAGCATTGCGGAGGGACATGACTAGCTGAGAGATGCAAAAGTAAAGGCCCCATCGGTATGTGTCCGTCCCCACATATCACCACGCCGTTTGCGGGTTGCAGAGTGAACAACCCAAGGCCTAACCCCGGAGACAGGGCCCACGGGGCGTGGGGCAACCCTGGGCCAGTAACGCACGCACGGCAGCACTAAACCTGCAGCCGGCTGGCTTGGAAGTGGAGCCACGCGAGTACGCGCCGCCGGTCCCTCAGCTCTGATGGGCTGTGGCCTGCGCCGTCGCTCACACGGCTGCACTCCGCCTCCGCTGCCGCCACCGCGCCGGGCCAATCCACCGGGCAGCCCGCCGCCAGCAGCCACGACAGCACCGGCAGCACGCCTGACGCGCAATTGTTGTATGGGCATCCGGGAAGGCCGCCGGAAATGCAGGCGCCGAGGACGAGACCGGGCGGGCCCCAGGGGCAGCCCAGCCGGCGCAGGCACTCCACCGTCGCCAGGTCCGCTGACTTGCCGGCCTCAAAGTAGGGGAGGCCGTCGTCCTGCGGAGAGGCCGACGAGAAGGCAGGCTAAGAATACACCTAGAAGCACGTCCTTAGCGCGGGCCGCGTGGAGAGAGCGCTAGGAGCAGTTGCCCGTGCTTCCTAGCGAATGAAGCGACAACCCAAGGAGCTATTCTGCCTCCCTTGTCGTATCATCAACGCTAGGTACCCTGCACCTGCTTGTAGTGTTGGTAAGAAAAAGCAATGAAAGCGGCGGTTTGCCGGACGCAAGCCATGGCCGGACAAACAACGATCGGTCCGGTTTTATAACGACCTCAGCGCCGGCTGGTCGGAATCCCAATCCAGCACACGCGGAGCATCAACCCAAGCCCTGCCACCCCACCGTCGCTGCAGACCCCCCGGCTCGACAGCAACGTGGCCGCAACAGCCCGTGCACCAAGCCAAGCCTGCCACCCGCAACCCACCGGCATGGGGCAGCCCCGCTCCGCCAGCCACTCCAGCGCCGCCACGCAGCCCGACCTCGCGGCGGCCGTGACTGCACGGCTGTCCCAGGGGCAGCCGCGCTCCCGCAGCCAGGCCATCAGCTGCACGCTGCCCGACCCCGCCGCTCCCTCAAACAGCTCCTCGTCCAGCTGCACCCCCAGCGTCTCAAACAGCCAGGCCACCATGTGCAGATGGCCGCGCGACGCGGCTGCTCTGATGACGTATCCGGGGGAGAAAACCAGCTCCGCGGCGTGCAGCACCTGCAGCACGTGCAGGTGGCCACACGCTGCCGCCTCGGAGGCGACATCCGTATACGGGTCCGCATCCTCGTCATCGTCATCCTCGGCTTGCCTCTCCGCCAGCAGGAGCACGACATCCGCATTGCCGCCGATCCCGGCCCCGAGGGTGTACACGGGGTCGCACGTGTAGCCCCGCTGCTCCAGCCACACCAGGCGCTCCATCGCGTCGGGCCGCTCGACGACGCCGTAGAAGACGCCGGAAACACGCGGGAAGCCCTGCGCCTCAAGCCATTCCACCTTGGCGCGCCAGTCGGGCGTGGGGCTGCTGGCAGCGCAGCCGAGAATGCGCTCCTTTTCCCAATCGAAGGCCCTCGCGTTGTTAAATACCTCGGGCACCAACTCGCGGTAGTAGCGCTGCAGGGCCGCCAGCTCGCAACCGCCGGCGATGTGGGCCATGAGGGAGCTCTCGAGGCCCGACCCAGCCAGCCCTACAATCTGGAGCCGGCGCACCATGAAGTCGACGACGTCCACATGGCCCCCATCTGCGGCCTCGCAAGCGCAATCGAACGCATCGTAGGGACTGCTGTCGCCGGCCCGCTGCTGCAGCAGCTCCCCGCACAGCACCAAGTGCCCGCCCGCGGCGGCGCCCTTGACAGCGTCATGCACGTCGCAGCCCAGCTCCTCCAGCATGAGAATGGAGCCCAGCTGCCCCGCCTTGCCGGCTGCGTGTGCCACCTCTCTCGTTGGTTTGAAGCCGACGGCGCGGGCCGCGACTTGGAGGTTGGCCGTGGCGCCGCTCGCTGCCGTCAGGCACAGCAGCTCGCGCCGCCGCGCCCGCGTTAGGTCGCGCATCGCGCCGGGACGGCCCCAGCGCCACGCGAAGGCGTGGTGGGGCACCGGCTCCGACAGCCGCACGACTGTGAACTCGGGCGACCGGAGCATCGCGGTGGTGGCCTTGTCAACTACGCGCAGGCTGCACGCCACCTCGTTGCGTGGCAAGAAGCGAGCTATGCGATCTACTATGGAAGGAA
>LSYV01000057.1:121591-135149 GCA_001584585.1 Gonium pectorale
GCTCCCCGCACAGCGCCAAGTGCCCGCCCGCGGCGGCGCCCTTGACAGCGTCATGCACGTCGCAGCCCAGCTCCTCCAGCATGAGAATGGAGCCCAGCTGCCCCGCCTTGCCGGCTGCGTGTGCCACCTCTCTCGTTGGTTTGAAGCCGACGGCGCGGGCCGCGAGGGCCAGGTTGTTGATGGCGCCGCTCGCTGCCGTCAGGCACAGCAGCTCGCGCCGCCGCGCCAAAGTTAGATTGCGCATCCTACCGGGGCGACCCCAGCGCCACGCGAAGGCGTGGTGGGGGACCGGCTCCGACAGCCGCACGACTGTGAACTCGGGCGACCGGAGCATCGCGGCGGTGGCCTTGTCTACAACACGCAGGCTGCAAGCCACCTCGTTGCGTGGCAGGAGGCGAGCTATGCGATCGACAATAGCGGGGATCCAGATGCTGGGGTGCTGTCCTTTCTCGGTAGCCATTCCTCGTCGCGTGCTCCAGGTCAGAACCAGCAGTTGCCACGAGTGCTTGCGCGGATGTGAACGTATCATCGAGCCGTATGTTCAGGTCTCTAAAGTTTCCCAAACCAGCTTGGATCCTGCCGTACGATCCGTTAATCAAGTGTCACGTATCACATGTCACGGTACCCCGCAGCCTGCACATCATCCCACTTATGTGCAGGTGAGAGAGGGGCGTTGGGTAATACGGAACCGGGCGTTGGGGTACTTGCGGCTTGCGGGATTCACGCAGGCACCAGTTGCACCCAGCTGTGGCAGTCGTCCCAAATAGCTGTCATTGCTGTGACCTTGCCAGTCGGTTGCGAGCCAGTGCCCAACAGCGAGTTTCTACAGTCGAGTAGCGGGTGGATGCTGGATGGGGCTACAGGGCACGGAGCCAGGGCGGGCCCCTGCGGGCCAGAGGCATACTAGAAAGCGCAAAGCGGCTGCAACAGCTGCAGCCAACCTGAGTTTCCTACTTGAACAGCCAGTTTCGGGGAATGCCGTTGGGGTTCGAGACTAAAAATGGGGACCGGGAAGGTAGCTTGCACTCGGAGAACACACGGCACAATTCGTACCGGTACGGCAATCAGTTCGTTTGAGCCTGGCGTAATGTGCGCAGGGTTGTTCCAGTTTTTGTGTTACCGGTATTATACTCGACAGCCGGTTGGTCGACTGTCCAGGTTGAGCGTTACATTATAGTAACTTATCGCTGTGCGACGCTCGCGCACAGACAACATTTATAAGAATGCTTGCTAACATGCGGCTGAGTGCGCCGTGCACTTTGGGGAGAACGCGACGCCGGGCGTGCGCTTGCAGCCCACGTCCAGTTGCAATGCGTGCGGCGACACAGCTTGCGACGGCGGAGACTACCACTCAGCAGGGAAATGGCACTCTGTACTATAAGGGCATTGTCTTCGGTAAGCAGGGTACCTGCTGAAGCGCGCCATGTGGGTTATGGCACGTTTCCCAGCGCCGATCAAGGCACGTCTCTCCAACACCCGTGGATGAAGGGCTCAGACTCTTATGTCACTCCGTCTCCTATCGCGCGCATCACTCTCCCACCCTTGCCATGGCCTCACAGACATGGACGGCACGCTCACGGAGGTGGGTTTGCTCCTTCACCGGACGTCAGGTCTGCGGGCAGCTCCGTCACCAAAGCCGTATTAAGCCGACTTCCCTCCGGAATGGTTTCAGCGGCCCGGGCGCAGCAAAGGGCGACTGACACGCAGGCTGCCATGCTGAACGTCGTGTTGGCTGGCAGGGGCTCGCACTCTAAGCCACGGGCGCTGGCACCAGCGTGCTCAACGGGCAACCGCTGCAACGCCCGTGAAGGGCATTTGCCCGGAACTGCACAACGCCACCAGACGTGCTTGCGCCGCAGCCGTCTTTGTGCCGTCGCAGCACCCTTTTAGGCCGCCGCCGCCGCCCGCCACCTGCCGCCCGCAGGCGCACATTGACTTCGCGGACATGCGGCAGCGCACAGGTGCGGTAAGCTACGGGGGACTGCCACGGGGCAAAACCCAGCCCGGCCCCGCGTGTGACGCCCGTGGTCCACAGCCATGGCCACGACCATGGCGGCAGCACCAGCACCTCGTGAGACCGCCCCGTGACCCACATCGCAAAACAGCGCCCGCAGCCGCAACCGCAACCGCGATCGGACAAACATCGCGAGCATGCGCCCGGGCGCCCCCCCCCCTCAGGCATCCCCATGGGCGACTTGTTTACTGTGATGGAGTCGTGGGACGACGCGGCGCGCATCGCCGCCTCCATGTCCACCATCCTGGACATCGAGGCGGGCGCGGCGGCGGCGGTGAGCGCCAAGCCGGGCCTAATGCAGCTGCTGGCCCTGCTCAGGGAGCGGCAGGTGCGGGGAAGGGCGGCGCGGGGCGGGCGGTCATTGGGTCGAGACTCGGGAGGCGGCCTTTCAGAAGGATCCTGAGGACGCGCGCCGTTCCTGTCCGTCAGGATGCTGGGTGCGGGAGGCTGAGGGCGGCAGGGGGCAGAGGCGCACGTGGCCTCGCCTGGGAGAGGTAGCGTTGTGGTCGGGGGAAGGGGCCGGAGCGAGGCAAATGGACGCAAGCACCGAAGGGGTGCCGTTACAAGGGCGGCCCAGAAGGGGGCATGGCACTGGGCGTTGGTGTGAGCGGGTGGCGGACATGCTCGGGCGGCCCAATGCGCCGTGCGGTGGGGCCGCGACGCAGGCGCGCTCGCGCCCACCGTGCGCCCTCGCTCCACCTCCTCCCCTCCTTCCGCCTCCTAAGCCCATCCAACGCCCATCCTCCAACGCAGCACGCCATCCCATCACAACGGCGCCCCTCGTCGACCGCGCCTTCCCTCACTGCACCGCACCGCACCGCACCGCACCGCACCGCCACAAATCTCATAGTGGCGGCGGGTCCTCCCGTTCCAAATCCACGCCAGGGTGACCCAGCTGGTGCTCGCTTATCATTCCCACAACGGTGACCCGCCCGTCCCGCCCCGCCCCTCCCCGCCATCCCATCCGGCCAGGTCCCGGTGGCGCTGGTAACGCGCAACACCCGCGACAGCGTCGCCGCCTTCTTCGGCCTCATCGGGCCCGAGTGGGCGGCGCTGTTCTCGCAGGTGCTCACCCGGGAGTTCGACTTTGTCAAGCCCGACCGGCGGCTGCTGGCGCACGTGGCAAAGGTGGGGCGGGTGGCGGGGGCGGCCGAGGTGGAGGGGGCGGAGGAGGAGGGGGGGCTCTGGGCTGGCTGAGGGGGTTGAGGGCGGCCCAGCGAGCGGGCGCCGCACCGTGCAGCATCCGGGGCGGTGGCGGCGGGCGGTGTGGCGGCGGCTAGGGACCGGCTGTATGGCGCCACCGCTGCCGCCGGCGTGACACGGCGGGACAGGATTAGAGCCAGCCGGTGGAGTGCTGGACAACCGAGACGGCCCAGTGAACGGGCACCGCACTGGGTGGCAGCTCGGTCGTCGCCCTCGGCTTTCACCACGGGTCGTCGAGGCGGCCGGCACCCCCTCGCCACCGCTGTCTCCGCTGCCTCCCTGTTGCGGACTCCGTACTGACAGCGGCACCATACGGCTCCCCCGCCCTACCTGTCTGCCCCCCGCCTCAGGAATGGGGCCTGCCCCCCTCCGAGCTGCTCATGGTGGGCGACTCGTTCGAGGACGTCGAGTGCGGCAACGCGGCAGGCACCGCGACCTGCCTCGTGGCGGGTGAGTGGGTGGGGCCTGAAGCGAAGGCCCCCAGGCGGGGCAGTGGACACGGCCGGGGCCTCAGCGGTCGCATGAGGGCGTCGCCGGGTCTGGCGGGTTGGCCGGGAGCGGGCCCCTCTTCGCACACCCGACGGCGCACACCTGACGAGCAGGGGCCTGGGGCTGACGGGGAAGGGAGCGGAACTGCAGCCGGCCCCGTCACCGGTTACACCCCGGGGTCAAGCGCTTCCGACGCCGCCGCCGTGCCTGCCCCCGGGATGTCCCCCTATGGATGGGCAGGCGGCGGCAACGAGAAGCCCGGCGTGGTGGTGCAGCCGCCGCCCGGCGCCGTCGCGACCTTTAGCGTGTCGGGGCTGTCGGAGCTGGCGGAGCGGCTGGCGACGGCCGCGGAGCGCGGGCCGCAGGCGGTGGGCGTGGCGCTGGGCTGGCCGGCCAGGCTGGCGGCGGGCGAGGCCGTCGGTGCGGAGGGTGAGCGCGGGCGACGGGGGGGGGTCCGGGGAGCGGAGGGCGGAGGGCGTGCCTGCCAGCGTGAGGAGCTCGGCGGCTCCATAAGACCGCGGGCGCGGTTGTTGGGGTAAGATGCTGCGGAGGCGGTTGGGACTAAGGTGTGGGTGTCGTGGGGAGGGATGGCTCCGGCAGGTCTCTGGAAGAGGACCACACTGCGCCCCACATTACCACCCGGCACTCGTCGTCGCAAAGCCTGCCCACGGGCCCCGCTTCCCCGCCTCCCCCGCCTCCCCCCACAGGCGCCCCCGCGCCCGGCCTGGACTACCTGGACTGGCTGGCTGCCTGCGGGTCGCTCCGCTGCGCGCCCGTCTCGTTCCCGCGCATGGGCGCCGCGGCGGGCGGCCTGGCCTCGTGCAGCCCCGGCCAGGAGGGCGACTCGGTGCTGCACGTGTTTTGCGGCGCGGGGGCGCTCACCAAGCTGCTGGCCAGCCAGGGGCTGCAGGTGGGGGGCTTGGGGCGGGCAGGAGGGAGCGGGCGGGCGCGCGGGGGAGGGAGAGGGGAGTTTTCTCGAGCAAGTGATTGACAGGGACGCGCTGGCCTCCAGCTGTGGTCTCCCGTCCGACGGCCAAGCCACTCTTGCTCTCGGCCCACAGGGAGGTCCGGGAGCAGGGGCCACGAGGGGTCCCTCCCGTCAGGGAGGCGGTCATTGCGGGCTGAGCCGTGCACCCATACCGTTCCGGGGGTGGCAGGGAGGGCATACTACGAGGCGGGCCTCCCCCGCTCGTATCCCTCCCCAGCCCTCCACCCCTCCCAGCCCTCCACCCCAGCCAGCCCTCCACCTCTGCCCCCGACGCCGCCCAACGCAATCCCTTTCGCAGGTGTGGGGCGTGGATGCGGACGTGGATGCCGCCCAGCGGCGCGGCCTGCGCGCGGTCCCCTTCGTCGGCGAGCCGCTCGGCCGGGGCTGCCTGGACGGGCTGGTGGCAGGGGCGCCGGCGGGCGGCTTCCAGGTGGTCATGCTGGACGGTGAGCTGGGTGGGGGTGGTGGGGGACTGGGCTGACTGGCGGGGGCTGCGTTGTGGAGGGGGGGGGGGTCAGGAGAACGCACTGGCCTCCACCTGTAGGACCCCTATGGGATGGGGTTGGTAATTGGTGTGCGATGGCGCTGAAGTGCGTGTGTGCCTTTCGAACGGGAGCTGCGGCCGCCCGAGATATGGGCCGCAGTTGAGTCCACCGCCCTCAACCCCAGTCTCAACCCGTACCCGCATCCCCCTGGCCTTGCCCAGCTCAAACTGTACCCCAACCCCCGGACCCCAGGTTCCCACATGAGCCCGGCCCAGCGCGGCCGCTGGTGGGCGCCCGCCTCGCTGGCCTCCCTGCTGCCCGCCCTGGCGCCCGGCGGCCGCCTGTGCGCGCAGGTGCCCCTGGCGGCCGACACCAACCCCGCCGCCGTGCTGGCCTCCCTGCGCGCCGCCGGCCTGGCCGTGGCGGCGTGGCGGGTGGCGGCGCCGCAGCCGGGCTGCGGTGACGAGTTGTCGTGCAGCCAGCAGCTGGAGATCGTGGCGACCAGGGGAGGGTAGGGGTACGGGCGTGGGCGGCTGCTGGGGCTCTTGCGATGATGGCGCTTATCGTGAGATGGCGGGTCGTAGCGGCTGCTTGGGTTGCTTGGAGATGGGTCGTAGGTTCATGAGTTGTTGGTTTGTGCCTTGGCGAAGGGTAGCGAAGCATGCGAGGGAGGGGGGTGGGCAGAGGAGACGTAGAAGAAAAGCACAAAGCGGAGCCAGCTGCTGCATTGTGGTGGCGGGAGGGAACGAGCGGGTAGCGTTCCATGCGGGGAAGGGCGGCTGAAGGGCGGCGGCACGGCAGCGGGCTGCTGTGGGCGACTTGCCCACAGTGGTCTGCCCGGGGGGGGGGACCCGCGCCACAGCGTCGTGTGCGTGCAAGTGGGATAAGGGGGAGCTTTAGCGTCCGTGCAACGTCTGTCAGGGACTGCAGAGCCATTTGTCGATTCAGTAATGTTATATGAGCTCGTGAGCTGTATATGGAGCGGACGTGTGAGAGACGGCGCGGGCAGGGGGATTAGCGCGCGGGGCGGGGGCGCATGGGCATTGGAGGCGGGGTGGCTTGCTCCCGCCTGCTGGCGAGGTAGCGCACGAGACGATGACGAGGAGCTTGGCCTGCGGGCGGTGCCCCTGGCGTACAGTTCGGACACGTGCGCACTCGGTGTGATGGAGGGCGTGAGCGCAGGAAGGGGAGGGGAGTGGGGAAATTGAGCGTTGGGACGATGAGGTGTCCCTTGTTCTATCTATGAGCGTCGGTGCAGAGTGCGGAGTGCGCGCATGCGTCGATGGAGGGTCTGCGACGTTGCCCGGCGTGGATGTAGTCGATCCCCGGGTCCGTGAGCTTCCCACCGCTTCATGACGTGTCAGCGCAGACACATGCGGCAGGCACCTGGGCGGCCTGGTTTGCACAGCACGGTCGTTACAGCGATAGCCCAGATCCGGGGGCGGGGGTGGATCTTGGAGCGGCCATCCCAGGAGGCCGAGGTGGACGGGCCTATGTACTGCTCGCGCTGGCATGTACGTGCGTAATTCTCGGACAGGATGGTGCCGTACACAGACAACTTGTACACGTCGTCACACGGCCAGACAACAGGCAGGATCCTTGCCCCCCCCCCCTGTAAGCTGCAAAACTGGGTTGCGCACGTGTATGTTTACGCCCCCTGTGGCCATACAGCACCTTGCCGCAAGCACATCGCCGATGGTACGCCAGGCCGGCGCTGAGCGCTCTGCCCCGGGCGCCCCTTCCCTTCTTCATTGCCCCATCCCGGGCGCAAGCGCGGGGCCATAGCCTTGCGAGAGACCTCACTGCACTACCCACAAACACCCCAGAAAGGCGCGGCGCGCAGACAGACAGGGTCGCAGCGCGCAGCGCAGCTCGCTGTGCGCAGTCTACCTGCCCGCCGTATTGGATACGTCGCGCCTTTGGGCGTGTATGGCCCGTATGGCCGTAGAGGTGCAGGTGCCTCTCTTTTGCCTCCTTCTGTGCAGGCCTCCTTCTGTGCACGTGTGTTGAGTTGTGAGCCGTAAGTGCGAGTGAGAGACGGAGCGATAGCCTAAAGCACTATGTACGCATCTTACAAATAGGCTAAAGAGACTTGAGAGGCACAGCGGAAATGCCCAACCTCTTGTCGTACAGACTTGCACACTTAGTCCGTTGAGGGTGAACGACCTCTCAAGTCAACACTCCCACGCGGGCAGCCTCAGCGGACACCCACGCTGCGGACAATCTTCTGGAACTTCTCCAACGGCAGTGCCCTCGTCAGGCAATCAGCAACGTTATCCGCCGTAGGGCACGACTTGAACCACACCTCGCCACGCGCCACACGCTCACGCACAAAGTGGTGCATGCATGATATCAAAATGTTTCGTCCGACGCGACGAAATGGGGTTCTCAGTCAGCTGAAGCGCCGCCTGGTTATCCCCGTGGATCATGACACTTGACATCTTACTTCCGAAATCACGTACGCCCATCAACAAAGTCACATCAACTGTCTCAGCCATAGTGCGTCCTTCACGGCAAATGGGCTGGCCATGTACTCAGCCTCAGCCGTAGAGGTAGCAACCGTAGGCTGGAGTTTGCTCGACCAACTGACAGCACCGCCACCATGCAGGAACACGAAACCAGTGGTCGAACGCCTTGTATCCACGCATCCACCATAATCAGCGTCACAATAGCCCATGACTGGACCCTCCGCCGAGTAGGTGATACGTGGCTGGTGTTTTTTTTCTGTGGAAAGGTTACAGGCGGAGAGGCGAGAAAGGGCGCAGACAACGGGAGGGACATGCAGCCCTCCCGTACCCCAAGGCACCGTGCACTTTGCGCGCAACGCCGTGTGCACGCCTTCAGATATAATCGTAATCTTTGACCACCCGAATCCTGGGGTTGTGTACGTGGGCGCGGCGCTTGTGGGCTTCCCCAGGACGTTCCTGGATGCAGCATTTGTGGGCCGCTTTCCGTCTGCTACCGGCGGCGACCAGTTCCTGGACGAAGATGCTTGTAGCTGCAAACCGAAGGACAGGAAGGTGTAGTGCAGCCAATCTGAGGGCTCGCAACCGCACCGGACAACAAATACCGGATCCAAACCGTCGCCCGTGGACCAGCGCTGTATTGTGCTGTATGTGTTTATGATGTTGCGCAGTATACAATTGTACGGGCTGTCGCCAAGCGAGGAAGACGGTTTCATGAAAGCACGTATCGTGTGTATGCAAATATTGCGAGGCGCTTGATGGCATGAGAGCCGCAGTCAGCTGCTCTCCGGGATGTGGCATAACTGGTCTACACATGTATCTGCCCGGACGCCTCGGAATACCTGTCCGGGACCCATTGCACGCAGATGCAGGCCCTCACCGTGGCAGGTGCACACAGAACCGGCGGGGAACGTGCGCTGCAAATCACTGCAGCTAGGTCAGAGTGTTACACGGACGTCTGGCGCGCGCACAGGTGCCAGGAGTCAGGCACCCCAGGTTCCCGGCAGCAGCGCGCCTGCGCTCCTTTTCAGGTAGCAGCGTGCGCTGCTGGCGTGTCAATTGAACGGTCCACCCTAGTCCATCACGTCCCCTGCTGCCAGATGGTCGAGTCAAGGGCCCGTCTTCAGCAGGGGCTGACCAAGCGTGCGGCTGATAGGACGTTTTCACGACGTGCACAATGATACGGCTTTCCTATAACGACAAGTGTAGCAACCAACTACGCGCAACCTGATTCATTCAATCGGCCAGTCGGCCTGCATAGGCGCGGAGGCTGTCTCGGCGCAGATACACAGAGCAGCCCTATCAGAAACGCCTGTACTCCAGACACTCAGCCACACAGGGCCACATGGTGCGCTCAAGGACAGCTGAGTAGATCAATCAATGACAATCAACATATTGTATGCCATGTGCCGTCTTCCATCGGTTGTCAACAGTGGCGTATCCACATCTGCAGTCTTGTGCAGCTGAATCAGCAAAGGCAGGGGGCCGCACCGGCTACACAACGCCGGGAGCCTTCGCTGAATGGCCCCGAAGCCAATAAAACCACACACACTTCTCGGAAACCCACGCTGCCACACGACAGCAACATGAACTGATGGGATTACGACACAACAGCAAGCCGTTCTCGCACGCTTTGCAATTCTCTGCGCTTGCTGCGTCACCACACCCCGCACCACCGCTGGAAATCAAATAGGAGGCTCCGGCGGTGCGTGGGTCAGCCGCCCGGTGACAACCTTACCCGAGTGTGCTGCAAAGCAGGCATACTGCACGTGTTTGAAACCTACAAAGAATGGCACATGTAGCGTATACATATGTGATGATGCACTTTGAAGTCGGGGTCGGGCTGGACCACGCTTGCTATGCTAGATACCACGTTAGAACACGGGAGCCTCCATCCCCAGCCTCTTGCACAGCGGCCCGCAATTGTGCGTGGCGAAGAACTCCCGAATGCCTGCCATGCCCTTATCCGTGTCGCCGTTCTTCTTGAGTCCAGAGTGGTGGTGGATCACCGGATCCGTCAGCGTGAAACCGTCCATCGCGTTCCATACGCCCTGCCGAGGGTGCGGGGAGAGGATGGTGTGACGCTGTGACCCAACTCCGGCACAGACATGGCAGTGTGCTCAGCAGTACGTAACAATCACTACCTACATCCTTCGTTGTTGGCAATAAGCAGTCCATGATGTTACGAAGAACGAGCTTATAGCTTTCCCAACCTTCAAACTTGCCTGCAGGTCGCAGACGAGTTTCCGGCCAAACGTGACCTCGTACGTGAAGTGCGAGAAGCACTGCGGTACGTCCCCGATGGGCACGGAGCTGACCTCCCTGTCCTCCTCCTCTTCGTCGTCCTCCACGATTGCGCCCAGCGCTTTGCTGTCCGCACAGGCAGTGGTCGTGGAGCTTTGCGCAACCCGCCCGGCGTTGTCGTTCCTGTGCAGGATGCAGGGAGTTCAGTAACAACGGGACACTAATGACGGGGATTGTGAGAGACGACTATGCATGAACATGCTTCGGTGATATCAGCAGACACCGTACACCATGCGTTCAGACGGAGAGGCGACGCATCACGCAACAGGCAAGTCTGAAACCATCTGCGCTGCATATATACATGAGCTTCAAACATCTGCACCACGTTTGAGAACTAGACGAAAGGCAACGCACCATTTCGTATACACGCCCTCCAGCTCCTCCTCCACCACTATCTCGCCCTTGCCAGTGGGGTAGCGCGGGTCCCGCAGGGTAAACACGTAGCAGGGCAGGAAGCGAACCTGGCATTCGGAGCCGCCACGGAGGCGGCGGTTGAACAGCTGCGCCAGCTCCTCCGCCTCGCCTGCGAAACGGGCACATCCCGCGTGTAACGGGCACATCCCGCGTGTATGGAGGCGACACTACACCACAGATTCTCTAGGTAGCTCGGCAATTGCCATCCCCAACACAAGCACCCACAGGGCTTCCCGCACCTCCCTCCTGTGGCTGACCCTCCCCATGGCGGCCCTGCTCACCCTGCAAGCGGCACAAGGTGGGGTAATAGGCCTTGCTGCGCAGGTGCTCCGTGTATCGGGTTTCCTTGGCCACCAGGCGCGGCCCGACGCTGTAGCCCGTCGCGCCACCGTCCACCGACACCACCTCGGTGCACTGGAACACCACCCGCTCCGCGCCCTCGGCGAACTTGTACGCGGCGTGGGCGATGCCGCGCTGGACTTTTCTCGGATGCAGCTGCCCCAGCTCCGACGCAAGATCCGAGCCGGCAATTGAGCATTTGACGTAGCAGCTGCCCATGACATCGTATTTCAGCTTAGAAATGCACCGCTTGCCGACGTAAATATCCCAGCCGCCACCGTCCCTGAGAAGTGTTCGCTCCTCATACGACTGGCGCTGGGCGGTTTCGGTGAGGTCGGTGCGCAGTGTAAGACGGGATCTCGAGCCTACGGCCTCGGTACGCAGGGAGGTGAGGGTGCTGCTAAGGGAGGTGAGGGCGGTGCGAAGGCAGTCCAATGAGAGGCCCAGTTTCTGCAAGGCGGGAGGGTGTGGCCGGTCACGTGCGCTTGTTTCGCGGGGCGAAAGGAAAGAGAGCCATCCGGTGACGAAACCCGTGCATGTTCAGTCAACATGCCTGAAACCCAACGTTGCTTGCGCACTGCTGCTTCGCACATGCCTGCTATGTAATATGATAGGGTGCAGGGGCAGGTTGCGACATTTCCGACGTTCCGAAAGCGCCGCTTTATGGTTGCACGGCATGGATCAGAACACAGCTGCTAAGCATGCCTTGTGCCATCACCATAACACCTATTAGTAAGAGCGACTCACGACCATTACGCGCGAGCCGGTGCTGAAAGACTTCCCACCTGGAAGGAGCTCCGCGGCAGCGCCCTCGCCATGCCCTGGAGCACCGTGTAGTCCTCCGTCGGCGGCCCGAAGGCCACGCTGCCAAAGTACACCCGGTCTCGTCCCAGAAGGTCTCCAATGTGTTTGACGTAACTCACACACTCGTCCTTTACAGACTCCCGCACGGCTTCCCGGCAGGTCTTAGAGACCGGGCAATCCTGCAAGCGGGGTTTGCCGTTCCGCATGAATGTACCTCTCGCATCGGGCTGCCAAACGCTGTAGCCGTGCGCGCACTGCATATCAGTGTGGTCGCTGGGCGCCCCGTCTGAAAGGAAGATGAGGAAGAGTCGGTTGCCGCGGGTTGCATCGCCTTTCAAAAGCCCCAGCGCTGCGTCCAGGGCGGGCAGGTAGTTGCCGTGCGAATGCGCGCGGCGGGTGGAGCAGCTTCTGATGTAGTTCAGAAGGGTCTCGTCAGGAGCCGAACGCTCCAGGATCACCGTTGCCACGTCGTTCATTTCGATGAGCGACATCTGCAGGGTTGAGCACCGAGGAAGGGTTGGCGGGTGCCGGAACGCCTCTGGTTCGGTGGCTATCGCCATAGCTGGCTTTCTCGCAGTCAGGCGGCTGCTGATGCAAATCATGCAATCGCCCCGAGCAAAAGCAAGCTGGGGCTTCGGGGCCCCAAGCTGCAACAAGCTGCAACCAGCATCTGATCGGCTGCCACACAACCGACATGATTCCACTGACCTCCATCCTCCCCAGGCCGTCCAGCTTGACCTGCGGCTCCACCAGGTCCCGCGCAAGGCAGTCGTACACCGCTGCGGTACGGGTGGGGTACCCCGGTACGTCTTCCTTCCGCATCGAGCCGCTGTGGTCCACAATCACGACCAAGTGGGACGTGGTGTCGGGCGGTGGCAGGGGCGCGGCTTCCAGGGCGTCCTCCATCTTCCAACTGGTGATCTCGTGCCGGGACGTCTCATCCGTGACGTACACGATGCCCTGCGGTGGGTCGCACAATGGTGCTACCCACCGCTACCCACTGCTAACAAGTAACGCGGCTCCGCACGCGGAACGTGTGCATGCCACGCCTCGACCTTTTTCGCAGCGTACTCGCCTTATGGATATACCGCCAGCGCGGTCGACCGTCGCGCCCAGGGTTTGCGGGCTCCTTGCGGCCATACTTGACGGCCTCCTGGAGATCCAGGGACTTCCCCGTCTTGCTGTCTAGCGTCAAACCCGCCACCTGATCAAGCAAACGTAGCATCTCGTGCAGTCTGTCAGTGTTTCCTCCTCACGACTCTATAAAACAGGACAGTGCTCCTGTCTACCGGTATGGCTCCTTGCGTGGTGTGAAAGCATTTTGTGCACGTTCTATCAGTTATGCTCGTATTGTCTAGTAGTCTATTATGTTTCAACAGCTTTGTATGCCGGCCGGTACTGCTCGTTCTTATAAACTAGTAGCAAACTGCAAGAGGCGCCCGAATGTCCTAAGCCGTTAACAGCCACCGAAAGGACTGTTGTGAATAAGCAGTGGCCGAGGCTACACAGCGGACAAACATGTCGCGAAGTCTGTCGGGAGCCCTGGCGATCTTTAGCATCACGGGCCAGTCGGTCGTTCTCACGGGTCTTGCCCTGATCGAGAGTCTCTCCCATGGCTTCTATGGGGCAACTTAACGTATCTATATAATTGGCTCTCTCGCTGTTGGCTCTGGATCTATGGCGTGATCTAGGGCCGACAGCCGACAGCTCTGCCGGGACGTAATTCACCTAATTCACCCGTCTAAGTAACATTGGGGGCACGCAGAAGCTGATCAAGCACCTCACTGCTCTTTGTCGAAACACACCAATATGTGGTGCAGAGGGTGCCACCCTGGCGGCGGCAGCGCTTGCGCCAGGGGCGGCCCTGGCGCGTCACCGCTTCGGCCCAGAAATGCCCAGATGCCGACGAGCACTAGGAATGCGCCCTCTGCACGCTGTGCAAGGCTGCCGGCCCTCTGCCGTCCGGTAGCACCGTCCGCGGGCGCTCGCGGCTGGCAGACCAGGGGAGCGCTCTCCCCTGTAGCAAAAAAAAGGCGAACCAGAAACGGGGAAG
>LSYV01000057.1:219866-254152 GCA_001584585.1 Gonium pectorale
GAGGAGGGGGGGGGCGTGATAGGACGTGGCGATACCCAACCCGCCAGCGGCGTCTCCCCTCCGCCCTCCGCACACACCTTCCAACGTCTCCATACTCTCCCTTCCCCGGAAGGCGGGAGGAGATGTCAACAGTCTTAATCTTCGACTCCCCTCTCCCGCCCCGCTGTGCACCACCGCCCCTCCCCGCCTGCGGCTCTGCTCGCCCCCCTCCCCCCGTGCAGGTCCCGCTCCCCCAGGACCCAGACGACGCCTCCCTCCCCGTACGCATCTACTGGGCTCCCAACCTGTGCCACCTGGCCGTGGCGTACGGCAGCGGCGCGCTGACACTGTTCGGCGTGTCGCTGCCGGTGCCGAACGTGGAGCTGCAGGGCGCGGGGGCCTTCGTGGCGCTGACGCTGAGCGCGTTCGGCGACACTAGCGTGCGGGAGCTGCTGCGGATACCCAAGGCCACCGTGAGAGGTGGGCCCGGCGAGCGGGGCGGGGGACAGGCACGGGGAGGGGGGTTGCACGGGACGTGCTTGCTTTCCTGTGGTGCCGGTATGGGAGGGGGCCCTGAGATGCGGCGTTGGGATTGAGAACGAGAGAGAGAGGGAATGGGAGAGCTGGCAACGGGAGAGGTGCTGAGGATGACGGGTTGGATGACGGGTTGGATGACGGGTGGCCTCGCGGTTGGGCGGGGTGCTGGGCGGCGGAGGTCTCCCTGCTTATGCAGGGCTACTACTCGTTACTGCAATGGCGTTAGGCGCGCGGTGCGAAGGAGTGCCAGACGGTTTCATCTCAAAGCGCTCAGCCCGGCGCAGCCTCCTACCCGTCACGCCTCACCGTTCCGGAAGGAACTTCGGAAAAGTCTGCAGTGCGGGAAGAGACTCCCGACCCCTCTTGCTCCTCCGCCCCGCCAGCATTTTGCCTGGGCAGCGACAACGTGGGGCGTGGCCACGTGGTGTGGCAGATGCAGCAGCGGCCGGACCGGAACCCGCATTCGGACCGCCACCACAAGGTGGGTGGCGGGGACGGGGGGAGGCGTCCCCGTGTATCTCGTCGGGAACGCGTGAAACTACGTTCTGCTCTAGAGTGCTTGCAAGCATTTGCAAGCATTTGTCATGCATTTGCAAGCAAGCAGCATAGCCTCCCAGAGTCCCAGTGTGGTGGTGCCGAGTGGTGGTGGGACGTGTGCCGACAGGCTGCGCTGACATCGACCCTTCGAGTGAACCTTTGCGTGCTTGTTGCCCGCCCGCCTTCCCGCCCGCCCGCCGCAGACCGCCCGCGGTGCCTACGTCTGGTGGGAGCACGCTAACCGCCTGCTGCTGCTGGACCTCTCCGCCGTCGAGGCGGCGCCGCCCCTGCCGCAGCAGACGCACCAAACTCCGCGCCAGAACGCCGCCGCCGCGGCCGCACAGGCGCTGGAGGCGGAGGCGTCTGGCGGCTCCGCCAAGACAGTGGCGACTGCGGGGCTGAAGGGCGCCAGCGGCAAGGCCCTGGCAGCTGCCGTGGACGCAGCCGCCGCCGCCGCTGCCGCCGCCGCGGCCACCGCCGGGTCGGCGCCGCCGCCGCTTGTGGAGCCGACGGCGCCGCCGCGCCTTCCGCAGATCGCGCCGCAGTCGCGGGACTGGCTGCTACCGCACAACGTGACGGCCTCAGCCACGACATCGGACAGCAAGACGCTGGCTTGGGGCCTGGTGGACGGCTCCGTCGTGCTGTGGGACGACCGCTCGTGCTGCGCCACCAATGTGCTACCCCGCCTGCGGGGCCCCATAACGGCGCTCGCCTGGGTCAACGGCATCGCGCACAAGCTCATGTGCGCCTCCGAGGCCGGCGACATCTACGTCGCCGACATCATCAAGCCCGAGGACAGCTCGCAGAAGCCGTACGAGTTCCCCCAGCCAATCCACGAGATCCACTTCCTGCCGTACGAGACCTTCGCGCTGTGCGTCTGCCGCGGCCACACCTCGTCGGACGGCGAGCTGCCCGGCGCCGCCGGTGCCGGCGGCATCTCCTTATCTGGCGGCGCCGGCGGCGCCGCCGGCGCCGCCGCCCTGCTCGGCACGCCCGCCCGCCGGCCGCGGGTTTTCTGGTACAACGTGCTGGAGGAGAAGCCGGTGGCCGAGCTGATGGGGCCGCAGGCGGGCCAGGGCTTCGGCCTGGTGTGTTGCGTGCCGCCGCCGCCGGCAGCGGCGGCGCCGCCGGCGCCGCCCAAGCCCGAGGGCTCCGAGCCCAAGCTGCCCGCCGCCTCCTCCGGGGCCAAGGCCGCGCTCATCACGGCGCTCAACGCCATGGGTGCGGCCGTGTCGCTGGGCCCCACGCTGGTGCCGGTGCGGCTGGCAGTGCCGCCGGGCGCGGGGCCGGTGACGTATCCGGCCATCAGCTACAAGGACACGTACCTGGTGGTGAGTGGCTGTGTGGGTTCGTGTAGATCGTGTCAGCCCCCGCAAGGAGCTAGGATCGGTGTGCGTCGTGCTGTAGTACCACGCTGCAACACGTCTTGGTGGCTGTTAATGGGTCTGCTGCAGGCGTACACCGGTATGTGTGCTGCCTACCTGACAAGGGCAGGCCGCGAACACAGCGCTTGTCAACGACTCAGCCCTCTCAGCAGTCCAGGACACGAGAGCCGCAGAGGCAACCTCCAGCGAGACGTGACCGGCTCAATCCGGGGCCCTCGGATACGTTCCCCGCACCTCGTGCTCCCGCCCGCATCCTCCCGCCCGCCCGCATGCGGCGCTGTTGTTTGCCACCGTCCCCGTCCTCCCCACCACTCCTGCCACCCCGCCAACCCATTTGGGCTTCCCTGAGTGCGAACGCAACCAATCTCTTGAACCCCCCCCGTCTTTAATCGCTTCATAACCTCCCCCCTTGCGGGCGCACCCCCCCCCGACCCGACCCGCAACCCTCCGCCCCCACCCCCCGCCTGCCCGCAGATCGGCGGCGACGTGGTTGACAAAGTGGTCCACAGTCGGTTCGCGGAGGACGATGACGCTGTACCGCAGCGGGTGACGCTGCTGTACATGTACAAGCTGGACGCCCTCATGCGGCACCTGCTGCCCGAGGACGAGACCACGTCCAGGTGGGCGGGTGCGGGGGTTGGGGGAGGGGAGGATAGGGGCGGGAACGGGCGAAGAGGAGCACGGGGTAAGGGCACGAGCTGCGCTGGCCCCCGTTGAGGCGGGGCAGTGTGGCGCACTGCAATCCCGCAGTGCGCCTCTGCGCGGCAAGGCGCGTCCAGGGAGGGCGTCCCCACTCTCCAGGACAGGCTGTCTCATGGTCTTGCTCGCTGACCCTGCGCCCGCCTGCTACATCTGCGCCCGCCCGCCCGCCCGCTTCCCGCTGCTGCTGCCGCTGCCGTGTGTGCGCCTCAGGCTGGGCAAGGTGGTGCTGGACCGCATCCTGGCCGACCTGGAGGCCCCCCGGGCCAACCGCAGAAAAGGTGGGCGCGACGAGGCCAGCGCGGTCGGGGTGGGGCCGGGAATACGTGGCCCTTTGTTCCCAGCGTCCTTCGGCCCTGGTTGGCAATACCCGTGTGTTTGGATGTCATCAAAGGACGCTGAAGGTGGTGCCAGCAGCGTTCTGCTGTACAGCGCCCTTGCTCGCCCATCCCCGCCTCGCCCCCGGGGGCCACCCCAGGCGCAACGACTGCAGCCCCCACTACCGTGGCCGGATGCCGCGGAATACCACATCTGCTGCCCTCCGTGTTTGCGACCCGGCCCAACCGCTGACGTGCGGTCCGCCGTAGCCGAGCTGCCCCGCGCTGGCGCCGTTGCTCGAGACGCCTCCCGCCTGTCCCCCGTTTCAAACCACTCCCAGCACCCTGTGCGCCCCAGCCTCTGCTTCGCCCCCCACCCCACCACACCCTACCTGGTAAAATGCTGCTGTTGTAGCAGCCCGTTCCTACCAAACCCGCACCCCCCACCCCCCACCCCGCGACCCGATTTCCCTTCTTCATTACCCACACCCGCACCCCCCCCCCCGCATCCCCCCCCCCGCACCCCCCGCCAGGCAAGCGCGTGACGATGGACGTGGAGGACCCCGACGCGCCCAAGCTGCCCTCCTCCATGCGCAAGCCCGACCCCTTCGACCCCGCCGGCTCCTCGGGCAAGCCCTCCGCCCGCGCCGCCAACCGCCACATCACGTTCGGCAACCTGGACGAGCTGTTCAACGACATGGACCGCAGCAACAAGAAGCCCAAGGAGGTCAAGGTGTTCCCCAAGGAGACCAAGAAGGGGCTCAAGATGGCCCCCGTGCCCAACGAGGTGGCCATGATCAACCGCGACCGGCGGGTGAGTTGCAGCCTGGCGGGCGGGCGAATTGGGCCGAGGAGTGCCTGGTGTGCGAGCAATCAGGGAAGCGGAAAGCCCCGTCCTAACGCCACCATAGCTTATTGTCACCGCGGATGCGTTGCGGCGGGCGGGCGCCGCGCGGGCGGAGGGGGGGGAGGAGGCGGGGGCGTGCGTGAGGGCCCGGGACATAGAGGCATGCAATCCGGG
This sequence comes from Gonium pectorale, assembly GCA_001584585.1. Taxonomy (NCBI): domain Eukaryota; kingdom Viridiplantae; phylum Chlorophyta; class Chlorophyceae; order Chlamydomonadales; family Volvocaceae; genus Gonium; species Gonium pectorale. Next base: position 224,342 of record LSYV01000057.1, read on the forward strand.
AAGCGGGTGGGCGGGTGGGTAGGGGTTAGAAACGAGGGTGGGGGGGGACAGCGTTGCACACGGGCGGAGTGGGCTGGGTGTGGAAGCCCTGCCTCAACCCCACCGTTTGTTACTTCGGTAGGCTTGAGGTGAGCGCGCGCCCACGCAACCTAACCCCTCCGTTCGACGTGCGCCCCTGCTCCCCCCCCACCGCCCCGCCTCTCTACTGAGAACGCCTGATTCTTATTTTTTCAATGAACCCCCCACCACCGCCATCGCCGCCAGGGCCCCGACGGCAAGCCGCGCCTCGCGCCGATCGGGCTGGAGAAGGCCAAGGAGGAGCCGCCGCCCTTTGCGGAGCGCAGCCAGTCGCCGCCTTGGCACCACACAAACCCGCTGGCGCGCATCCATCCCGACTGGGAGGAGGCGCCGGTGCTGATCCGCATCATGGAGCGGATAGGCTCCAAGGGCGGCGGCCGCAAGAGGCGCGACAAGCGGCTTGAGCAGCTGACGGACGAGCTGATGGGCAAGTTCGCAAAGGAGGCGGGCGCCAAGCCCAACCTGTTTGTGGACTTGGGCGACACAAAGGCGGAGCTGGGCGGCGGCGGAGGGAGTGGGAAGGCGCGGTGAAGACTGGGGATGGCGAGGCTTGTTGAGGTGTGAAACGATGAGAAAATGGTTGCGAGGGCGGCGAGTGTGCCGAGTCGGGTGTCAATCTCAACATGGTCTCCAGCGATCCCCATCGTCAGCGCGGGCTGGGGGGCGGGGTGCTGTGTGGGTGACGGCGAGCTGCTAGATGGGCCGATCTGCGGCGGCGGGCGCCAAGCCCAAGCCGGTGCCCAACCGGTGTCCAGAACCGGTCCTTGAGTCACCAGCGACGCATAAGGCATGATATTTAGGGCATGAGTCGCTACGGCCGCGAAGCCACTGCCTCCGGGGCGGATGGGTGGGTGCATAATCGGTCTTTTTTACGGTCGCCAGAGCGGCAGGACGGGCCAGGACCGCCCCGAGGTCGGGATGGTGGGCAGTGCGGGCTGCCATGTATTCCGAGGGCACCTCGGTCGACTTCGTGTAAAGTCGTTCGCGCGTCCGTTCCCCATCCCTATGCGGACTGCCAAGCGGACCAACAGCCGGCGGTCGCCGAGCATGGGAAAAGTGCCTGCCCCGTCGCCCATCGGCTGCCGGCACCATTACATGGTACGCAATGAACTGCGAACACATCGCCTGCCCTGGTTTGTCCGAGCGGCAATGGCTCGTCTATGTCGAATAGCCCTCGGATAGCCCTATGTCGGATAGCCCTCCGGATAGCGGGTCAAGTGCCCCCGGCTCCACGCACGACACGCAAGGGCGACCGTTGCCCTGCCCTCCTCGTCATCCGACCCGCCGGCCCGCAAGCGAAAGCGGCCGCGCCCCCCTGCCTGCAACGGTCAGTTTCCCCTGAGCGCACGGCACCCGCCTACGGGGGGTGAGGGCCCCATGAAACCCGCCCCCGCCCCAGCCCGAGCCTGCACAAACGCTACGACTGAAACACGGTCGCGCGTTGCGCGCGGTGCGCACACGGCGCCAAACACATGCATGTCGATATGAGTGCCCGACCTGTCCAAAACCTGCACCACGTACCAAAGCCCACCGCCACCAAAACCCGCTCCTCACGCGTCACCGTCTGCCCGTAGGCCCGATCGCCCGTAGGCCAATGCATGGCCCCGCACTCTGCAGTTCTCAATCCGCTCCTCCCCCCGCCCCGCCTCTGCGCCAGGAGTCTGCACGAGCAGGCCTCCAGGCAGAGCAGCCCTACACAGGCCGAGGCCGAGGGACCGCACACTCCATCGCTGTGGGTGCCGCATCGCAGCCACCCACACCAACGCCCTGCCCACTCGACGACCGGAGTACGCCCCCCAGCCTGCGGTTGCCTCCCGCCAGCCCTCGTGCCGTCCTCTCCTGCCGGCGTCGCATCACGGCACCAAGCGGGCCTCCGCCGCAGCCGCGCCTCCCTCCCTCCCTCTCCCTACCCCAATGTCTCGGAGCTGAGGCCCCGTGCTGTGCCAATCGCGCTGACTCTCCCTCCAGGCCGCCATGCCCCCTGCTCTGCCGCTCATGCCACGGGCCCCAGCTTGACTTTGCGCACAGCGTCCTCGATGTCCTTAGTGGCCTCCCGGCTGCAGCCGCCGCCGCCGCCGCCGCCCGTCTCAATGACCAGCTGGCCGCACGCGCCTGTGCGGGAGCGGGGCGTGGGGACGGGGGGGCGGGGGTGTGTGGGGACGCGGGGGCATGGGGAGGGCGCGGAACGCGCAAAGGGGAGGCAATGATGGGCGCTTTCGCCCATGCACCGATCAAAGTGAGGCCAGGGAAGGGCGTCGGCCCGGGCACGCAGTGTAACTAACCCACACGGCTCGGCATGGCGGCAGTTCGGATAACCCCTCCCGAATAGTTTACCTCCCCCTCCCGATCCGACACAACACGGCACGACACCACGCCACTGCTTAGCAACCGGGCAGCTCTGCGCGCCGCACCCGATATGTCCTGCCCCATCTCCTGGCGCACGGTGGTGTGCAGGCCGTAGGTGTGGCGCAGCACGGACTGGAAGGCCGCCACGGAGCCGTCCTGCGGCGCCTCGAAGAACGGCCCCTCGGGCTGGTACACGGGGTTCCAGGGTATGAGGTTGACCACAACGTCGTCGCCCTGGGGGGATGAGTGCATGAAGGCATGAGGAGTTGAGGTGTTGAGGGGATGAGGTGTGGGCATAGGGTAGGATAGGGTAGGGGAGTATGAAAAGAAGAGCTTGGAACTTGCATATCAACGGGCTGGGCGCCAGCAGCATTCGCCCGGCCGGCGGCCAAGCCGGCTGTTGTCTTCGTTCAAGAATGGGGGAGGGAAGGGAGCGGCAACAGGGTTGTAGGCGAGGAGGGGGGCGGGTGGCCGGCCCCGTTTTCCCGTCCTGGCGGGCAAACACGTGCGACGTTGACAGGTGGGCGCGCGGCTGCAAGATTACAACCAGTCGGGCGGCATGGAGGTGCGCTGCTGCGGCCGGCCGGCCTCCTCGCCGCCGCCCCCGCCCCCCGCGCCTCGCGGCTGCCCGGCCCCCCTCCCTGTCCGCATCTTTTTGCCACATCTCCCCGCATTCCGCAAGTCCAGGAGCAAACCGCCCTGTGCCTCCTCATTCCCCTCTGCTCCTCCAACATGTGCTTCCCGCGGGGCAGCGACGGCGACAACACCCCTCGGGTCCCCTTGCAGCGCCGTCCCCACACCGCGCGCGTCCTCGCCGCACCTGCAGCAGCTTGCCCAGCTCGTGCGCCTGCTCCAGTCCGTCGTTGACGCCGCTCAGCATGACGTACTCGTAGAAGACGCGCTGGCTGCTGTTGGCCTGGTAGGACCGCACCGCGTCCATCAGCGCCGGCAGCTTGTAGGCGCGCGCCGAGGGCACGATCTTGGCACGCAGCTCCTGGTTGGGCGCATGCAGCGACAGCGCCAGGCTGACGCCCTGGAGGTGGGGGGGAGGGGGGCAATAGGGGCGAGAGGGAGGGGAGAAGCGGGGGCTCGCAGGGAATGAGAGAAGAGTGTGGGCCCCAACGCGCTGACGGAGACGGGCGGGGCTTGCGAACATCCGATGAGGACGGGCTGGTGTCCAGGTGCATCTTTCCCCGAGGTCCCCCCCGCCCAGCAGCAGCAGCAGCCCTTCGACAACGGGCCCAGTGCGCACCCCTGCCTCCCGGCCCCCACCTCAGACTTCTTTACTGTAAACGCCCTCCAACTTCCCCCAGACGTCCCCAACACCTCGTCCCCCGCCCCGTCTCCCAGCGCCCGCCCTCCGCCCGTCCCCGCTCCCCCCCCCGCGTACCGGCAGATCCTGGGCCAGCTGTTTGATGCGCGGAATGACCCCCACCGTGGACACCGTCACGTGGCGGCGGCGCAGCCCGAAGTAGCGCGAGTCGGTCATCATGGACACCGCCGAGCGGACGGCCTCGTAGTTGTTGAGCGGCTCGCCCATGCCCTGCGGGGCGGGCGTGGGGGGTGCGCATGGCAGGGGTCGGTGGTCGGCTGAGGGCCGGCGTAGGGGCCGGGGTGGCAGTCCGTCGGTATGGCAGGGAGTTACAGAGGGAGGTGGGCCCGAATGCTCTGGCACGAGCGCGGTCAAGGGCTGGCGTGGGGAGCGGCGGTGCGCCCCGGAGCTACGGGCAGCCAAAGCCAGGTGCTGACCACCAGGTGTGGGGCACCTTTAGGCGCCCGGCTCGTCTGGGTTTGTTACTTGTAGATAGCGCGCCTACAACGTGTAACAATCAACAAGGCAAGGTGCTGTCGGGCGGTGCAGGAGGGGCCTTCCGAGAGCACTTGCCGGGGTTTGCCATGGGCGGGGTGACATGGCCGCCATCCCCCCACCCCCCAAACGCAAGACGGCGCCACCCACGCCATCACGCAGCCCGCCCCATCACACAAACCGCCTCGGCCCCCGGAACCACAATCCGCACGGCTGAAGCCATGTGCCACCGCACACCCCCGCTCACCACCCGCCCACGCACCCATCTACCGGGACCGCCCACCCATCCACCCACCATGAACACGATGTTCCGGATGCGCGTCACCGCCCGGGCGTGCATAAGCTGCTCGACGATCTCGCCCGCGTTCAGGTGCCCCTTGAGGCCCATGGTGCCTGCGGCCGGTGTGCATGTGTGTGTGTGCGTGCGTGTGCGCGGGAGAGAGGACGGGCGCGAAGGAGGGAGGGAGGGCCGTGACTGCGTCGCCGCCACTGCGCAGCAGCCCTAAGGCACCCATGTCCCAGTGTGCCCGGAGGGCCGGTTCCCCAGGTCGTCCTGCAGGCGGTGCCAGGCAGTACCTGGCGGTACGTAAGGCTTGCGATCGCCGGGCGGGATGGAAGCTCTCGTCTGGTTGCGCGCGCCGCCCATCAGTGTCCCGGCCCAGGACCCCCGGGCGTCTCGAAGCATCGCCTGGGCCACAGGGCCGCCCAGCCCCCCCCCCCAGTCGTCTTCGCCCGCACCCCCTCCTCGCCATGCCCCCACTCCCCCGCTCCCTCTTCCCTACCCCACGCCCCGCCCCGCCCCGCGCCGCCCACACACCTGTTGCGCAAAAGGTGCAGCCCATCTGGCAGCCCACTTGCGAGGAGACACACAGCGTGGAGCGCCGCCGCAGCCGCGCAGCCGCCGCCGAGGTGACGGAGGGCGCGCTGGAGGACGGCTCGGCCTCGCCGCCACGGTTGCCGCTCTCCCCGGCGCCTCCCGCATTGCCGCCGCCGCCACCGCAGCTGCTTCCGTCGCCGCTCCCGCGCGCCGCCCCGCGTCCCGGCGCCTCCTGCTGCCGCTGGCGTGGCCGCTGCGCCGCCGCGCCCTCCTCGCGCTCATCCTCCTCCTCCTCGGCCGCTGCCCGATGGTCAACCGGCAGGTGGGGGTCCACCTCGGGGGCGCCCGAAGCCAGCAGCTGGGGGTCGCGGCCTGTGTGTGTGTGTGTGAGAGGGGTGAGGGTGGTGGTGGGGAGCATTCGCAATGAAGCCAGTGGACCATGACGGCGTGACCGCGTGACGGGCACATGTCCGTCCTTCGCTGCAACGACGCTGGCGCGTCGGACAGTCATCGCGTCCCGAAAAGGCAAACGGAAGGCCGTGCGCTCTGCCGCCAGGCCGCGAGGTACTGGGGAGGCAATGACCTCCTGGGGAGACGGGGGGAGGCAATGACCTCCCCCCGCCCCGGGGCCCCTGCTCGCACCCTTGGCGCCCCGTGGGGTGAAAGCACGCGCCAAGCGCCAAGCAGCAGCCATCCCCTTTCCACGCAAGCCCCAGCTCATGACACACACCGTCGTAACGTCTTTAACCACAAATGGACTAGGCCCGAGAGCTCCGCCACTCCCCAGTCAACCAACCGCTGCACTGCAACCGCCCAACAGACCGCACGCAACCTCCAACCGTCAGCCGAACTCACTGGGCGCCTCGTACGTCATGATCACCGCCTCCACCTGCATGCCGTCCTGAAGCTCCACCAGCAGCTTGGTGGTGCTGCCGTCGCTGCTGTTCTGGCATTTGACGACGCGGGTTGTGAAGCGCACAAAGTACTTGTCCAGCAACGCGACAGCGGCCCTGGGCACGTCCGGCACATCGTGCCAGCTGCTCCCGGGGTTGCGGATCATGTGCCTGGTGAGGTTCGATGACGGGGTTGTGTGGTGGGGTTTGATGGGCAGCTGGTGATGTGGCGTAGGAGGGTTGAAAGGCACGGCCTTTGGTCGGGGCAGGTGCTTGCAGTTGTTATGAAGGCCGGCAGCGGGCGGCTTTTCGGGTGAGCTGTGCCGATGTTACGGAGCAGCGGTTCTTGTTGCGGTGCGCAGGCGCAAAGACGCGAGCAAGGTGGGGTTTTGGCACGCCACACGAGACCCCCCAGTGCGCCGTGCGGACCGCAAATCAGCGCGTTAGCAGCGCCCCGCTGCCAGGTGTTATGGCAGTCACGCGCCAGCGCTGACAGCGAAGTGGCTCGGCGGCGCGCGCAACAAACGATGGCCTTTTCACGTGTCGCTACTCACCCCCAAATCCGCACCGCATGCATCGGCTTTATACCCTCCTCCTGGAACGCCTGAAGAACGGCGCTCGTATCCCACACCGATTGAGGGTTCAGTTTTCGAGGCGGCGGCATTTTTCCGTAATGCTACGAGGTTGTAAAGTCAAAGATGCGTTTGATGCGCAAGCTGAAGAGCTTGTCTGTATACTTTCGCCGTTGTAGCCTCCTCCCCAAGGTAGCAGCGGTATCTAGGAAGTCCAACCTTTTCTTCGACTAAGCACGGCAGTACCTATAACAGTATGCAAAGAGCGTAGTTACATCGATGTCGTACGGCACCGGACCGCACGAAACCCAAGCGCTCCCAACCTCGCGGAGAGTTGCAGCTCCCTTTCCCACGCTCCCACCCCCGGCCCCCGACCCAAGTCACAAACGTGCAGGAGGTCACAGCGTGGCCGTCACCTCCGCACGCCAGCCGACCAGCGCCGGCGTGGCCTCCAGCTGCAGCACCCCCTGCGCCAGGCCCGCGCCGCTCACGCTGCCCGCGCCCTCAACCCCCCGCAAACCTACGACCGCCCGCACGCGCCCCCGCAGCATCTCATCCACAGCCCCGGCATCGTCCTCCGACCCAGGTGCCACCAGGAAGCACGCCACCAGGGGCTCCGCCGCGGCGCCCGTCCGGTCCAGGGACGCGAGCGGGCCGGGCCGCTGCCAGCGCAGCGAGCAGGCGCGCGCGTCGAACGCCGCACCGTCGGGCGATACTCGCAGGGGCGGACCCAGCATCGCTGGCACATGGAGCTCCACCTCGAGGTCTGTGCGAAGGGGGTGTTCACACGGAGAGGAGGGCGAGGGCGACCGTGCCCGCACTCAGTATCCATGGGTGTGCTCCGGCGCCAAGCCTCGGCCACAAAAGCACAGCTTTCCCCTCGCCACGCTCGGCTGCGCAACCCTCCCCCGCGCCCGGCTCACCCGCGCTCCGCTCCGCGAGCTGCGGGCTGACCGCGTAGTGGAGCCCCAGCGTGAGCAGCCGCCGCCCGTCCTGGGTGAGCTGCGAGGAGGCGCCCAGATGGACCTGTGGGAGGAGGGGTGAAGAGCGCGGGTAGGACAAAGCGGTCGGGCGCGCGTATGAAGAGATGCCGGTGTGTGCGCTGTGCGGGTGGCGCTGCTACCACGCGATACCACGATGGCGGAGAACTCTCCGCTCGCCGTGGAGCCGTCCCACGGCAGCCGGTGTCATGTCCTGAGCACCCCCCGGTCTGCGGGCCGCGTCAACAACGCCCACCCAGTTGCTGCTTGGCGGCGGCAGTCCGTCAACGCCACAATTGCTGTATGGCACCTCTCGCTCGGCACGCGCTAGATCCCAGAGCCGGAGCCGCGTCATCGCGCCCCAAGCGCACCTGCAGCGGCGGCCTGCAGGCCCCCGGCGGCAGGTGGTACGTGAGCAGCGGCGCCCCGGGGTGCGGCTTGGACTGGATGCCGTCCGCCAGCAGCACGCCCGCGGAGGGGCCGGGCCGGCAGCAGGCGGGGTGGCGCCGCGCGGCGGTCAGCGCCGCAGACAGCTGCTCGGCCGCGACGTCGGGCACCTAGTGGGGCGCAGGCGGGGCGACCGATGAGGAGGGCGGGGGGGGGGGCGGTTACTCAGTTCGTGGGCAAAAGCTGAGGGCGGGGGAAGGGGGGAGGGAAGGGGTGATCCGCGGGGCTCCGGTGCAGAGGAAGCACACGGTAGCGTAAGTATTAGTCCACAGAGGTGCGTGCTTCCTATCGTCCTAGATGGGGGCGCGTGGAACCCCAGACTTCCGCGCTTGGGTGTCATGTCCCACCGGGCGGTGCGCACCTCGCCCTTGCTTGCTTGCTTGCATACCTTGGGATGGATCGCGCTACCATATATCAAGATATAAACGTATGCCCTTGCAAAGGAATAAGGTACGCTCTACAATCTTCGAGTAAGGCCACGCCATGCGTAACGCCTCCGACCCCCCCCCCCCACACACACACCCCAGGCTCACCTGCATCATGAACTGCACGGTGTGCACCTTGGCCTTGGCCGCCTCGGACACCCACTCCACGCGGCCGCTGAGGCCGCAGCGCCGCAGGCAGCCGCCCGCCACCTCGCCGCGCCACACCTCCGACAGCCGCAGCACCGGCTCGGCGGGCACCACGGGAGGCGGCGGCGCGGGGAAGGCCGAGTCGCCAAAGGCGTTGCCCTCGAAGCCTGCGGAGTTTTCCGTGTCGGTTACAGCTCGGTTTCAAGTCGCGGGCGCGGCGCTGACTCATTGCGGTCGCTGGGGCGACTGCGATTGCAGGCTCAGTCGCGGCTGGTGCGGCTGCGCTGTAGGCCAGCGGCTACGAAAGGGAAACGGCGCTGGCGGCACCCGTACTACGGAAATGGGTGGGCAGTTGAATTGCGACCCCATACAGCACCCGGAGTCTGCTGTCGCGGTTGCCAAATGAGGCAACGGGTTGTCCCCTGCCACCCTTTCCCTCTTCCCTCGTGTTCCTCTGCCGTCTGTCCCCCTGTACGTCTGTCCGCCTGTACGACTGCCCATCCTCCTCACCCGTCGCGGTAGCCTTTGGTCCCGCAGCTGCTGGCCCCTTGGCCGCAGCCGCGCCGTCAAACGACGTCCAGTCGCCTGCGGGCGGTTTGGCAGCCTCCGAGCCGGGCGCGGGTGCCGCGGGCGCGAAGGGATCAGACGCGGCGAAGGGGTCTGGGAAGGGGTCGGCGGCCGCGGGCTTCGCCGCCGGCGCCGGGGCCTTCTTGGCAGCTCCGTTGCCGAACCCAAAGATGTCGTCGTCTGCGGCGTAAAGACCCGAAACACACACGAAGGAAGATGTTGGGTGAAGCGCCGGCTCAAAGGCACTTTAAAGGACTCCACACCCCGGTCCACGTATGTGCTGCGCCCCCGGACGCGCGGCCCAACATTCAAGGGCACATCCGGAGTGCTCGAACGTTTATATCTGGCGTGAGCACTTCGGCGCGGGCACATTATCGCCCCAATGAAGGGCCACCCACCGCCGAATGGGTCGGCCGACTGGGCTGACTGCACGGGCGCGGCCGGCCCCTGCGGACACGAGGTGCGCGGGGCGGGGCGGGAGGGGCGGGATCGGGGAACGAGCAGCAACAGCCAGAAGCGCAGCGGCAACACGCCCTCCTGGGATGCAATGCTCGGGACCCCCCGTGGCAGCCCAACAACGGACCCCGCATCGCGCAGGCCACGAGCAGCCGTAGCAGTTCCGTGCCGCTTCTGCGTGCATGGCCGTGTCCTTGGTGCCATCCCCTGGCCGCGATGGGGATGGCATGGGCGCGCAATGCCGGACATCAGGAAGTTGCGACGCGGGCTGGTATCGCTTGTATCGCTGGTATCGCTTGTATCGCTTGTATCGCTTGTATCGCTTGTATCGCTTGTATCGCTTGTATCGCTTGTATCGCTTGTATCGCTTGTATCGCTTGTATCGCTTGTATCGCTTGTATCGCTTGTATCGCTTGTATCGCTTGTATCGCTTGTATCGCTGGTATCGCTTGTATCGCTGGTATCCAGCCCTCCTACAGGCCCCACACACAGGCCCCACGCCGCCGCCCCACCTGCAGCGCGAACGGGTCCTGGCCCGGCAGATGCCCGCGCGCCGCGGCCTGCGGCCCCGCCGCCGCCGCGGCACCGTCGGGCAGCGCAAAGCCCGGCCGCGGGACTGCCCGCTGCATGGCGGCCCCCGTGCTGAAGGACAGCAGCGCCAGCTGGTCGATGGCGCCCTGCAGCGTCCTGCGCGGGCGCACGGCCACGACGGCGGTCGGGAACAGAGAGGTATACGGGGGACATCATTACGCTAACGCAGGGCGGCGACGGGCCGCTTAAAGCAGAGGGGCAACATAAGACTGTTGCCGCGTGCAGGGCATATGCGGTATCAGACGGCGGATGTGGGTGGGAGGGGTAAGGGGACAGCCGAGAGGAGACTGGGCTGCCCCGCGAGCGCGCTCAAGCCGCACAGCGTGCGGCACGCAGGTCGGGGCGAGGGTGAGAACGGAGCAACCGCTGCCGCCGCAGCCGCATTGCACAGACAGGAGTCCGCCCAGGGCACCTGGCATGCAATCCGGCGCGGCAGGCCTCTCGTGCCGCCCCCATCATCCCCGCTCCGCTGCAGCTCCAGGCGCACCCCCCAACCACACCCACAAACCCACACACACACACATGCGCACTAACATGCAGGGACATCACCCCTTCGACTACCTCTGGAGCTGGGTCCTACAACAACACCATCAACTTCGCGCTTACGCTCGTCGTATGCGTCGTTCCATTTCAACACACCTACGCGTGTGTTAGTTGGGGGTCGGCATCATGGGCTGCCGGCTAGGTTGTTGGTCGCTTGTAGACCTGCTTTGAGCATAATGTTCCGCATCCATAAGACACCTGCGCGTAACACCGGCTGCCGGCTAGGATGCCTTTGCTTTCTGCTTTCCGAGACTTGTGTGCAGCTCTCCGTCACGCATACATACCACACACCTGCGCGTAACGCGCCCGCCCGCCCTCTGCGGCGGCGTCTTGGGCGGCTCGGGCGCTCCCTTGCCTCCCTTGTCGCCCCGGTCCTTGTCCTGCAGGTTGTCCAGGGTGGCGTGCGCCCGGGTCAGCGCGGCCGCCGAGTCCAGCACGCCGCCGCTGCCCAACAGGGCATCCACCGCAAGGAACACCTGGGGAAGGGAGAGGCCGATACCACGGGTTGTTAAACCTCGGGACGGAAGGTTTTTCCACTGCGCACAGCGCAAAAGGCACCGGTAACCGATATGGAATTGCTCAATAGGTGGACAGGAGGATTCGGGGACGGCGTGGGGCGCAGAAGAGCGGCTGGCGAGCAAAGCCGGGCGCGCGACTGACGGCGCGGCGCTGCATGGCACGGGTGGGAGTGGTGGGGAGCGGAAGGGCGGTGGTGGTGAGGGTGCTGCTGAACGCAGTTCCGAGACGGTGGAGTGCCTTCCAAGGGGCACCGCACGGAGGCCGGAACGTAGCCTGCTGCCCAAAAGGCCACTCCTCCCCGGTCCCGCCGCACCTCGCCGAATCGCCGCTCCAGCCGATCCGGGGTGACCTCAAGCGCCTTGCCCTCCGCCGCCGCCACCGTCACGACGCGCACCACCTGCCCCAGCAGCTGCACGCAGCCGAAGGCGTTGGCCGAGGGGCCCGTCACCAGCAGGAACACCAGGCCGCCAGCCACACGGTACGTGACGGTGAACCTGCAGGACCCGGCGCCAGAGGGCGGGGCCGCAGGGGTTGCGGGCGCCGCCGAGGCTTGGGGATATGTCGGCTGCGGGGAAAGCTGGGCAGACACGGCGCCGGGGGGCCGGGCCTCCAGGGCGTCCAGAGCAGGCGCGCCGTTCCCGCCATCCCACACACCGCCACCTACGCAACGCACAACACCGCAGCTCCGCGCCCATCTCGTGGCGGATAAAAAAGCCCTCCAGACAGGGGCCGGGACGACATGCAATGCGCAGCTGTGCAGAGGGGATGTCACCTACTTGCGATGCATGACGTCCACCCGGCCGCACATGAGCGGGATGCCCTGCGTGCTGGCCCTGCAGGGGGGCCACACGGCGGGGCCCGTCCGAGCAGAGGCAGCAGGCGGGTGGAGAGGGCGAGCAAGAGGGAGAAGCAGGCAACGAAACAAGGACGCGGAGCGAAAGGATTCGATTCCGCACTGTCCGGGTCCCGGTCCCTGGCAGCGCGTCTGCAAACCCGCCGTGCTCTATGTGGAGGGCGCGCGGCGACACATAACCCCCTTCCTTGCCACTGCCTGGGCCCCACGATGGTGTAACCCCAGACCCCCCCCCGCTTCCGCAGCCTGAACGGGACTTACAGAATGTCCCAGCCATCCGCGACCTGGGCGGACGCCTGCAGGACGGCCATGGCCTCGGATGCAGCGAGTCCCGCTTGCTGCATATCCAGCCCACGACTGCGTCCCACGGGAAGACCGGGGTGAGAAACTCTCTAGCGCGTGCTAAGCGCAAGGGAGTGCCCACGAAGGAGCAGCGGGTCGCACCCGTGAAGCAGCACGGTCCTCCCATCGCGCCCCTTCACTACAACAGCAGCTTCGCGGGCGAATACCATCCTTTAGTTCGATGTTACTTGACTGGTATGTAAGTTGTTGCAGCAGCAGCTTCGCTCATAGTGTGTTCTTCTTGATCTTTTGGGCCGGTTTTATAATGTTATGTGTGAAATGCGCCGCGAGTGTGATCAAATGTTTGCATCAGGGATAGCACCCGTAAGCCAAACCGAGAGACAGAGGCCGAGCATACATATACGACGACCGTGCGTCTACCCCTTGTGCAACATCGCCAACGGTGCCTGCAACGCCACCTGCGTGATCTGTAGTTATACATTTGGCCTCTATCGCTGGGCTTACAGGCACTCTTCCGACAGCTCTGCGCCGAAACTCGGTACACTCAAGCTCAAGCCATGGGGCGCAAAGGGATGAAGAGCTTCCTAAAGGGGGTGCACAAGCAACACGGGTCGGACGACGAGGCGCCAGCGCCGTCGGAGGCCCCGGCCGAGCAGCCCAGCACCACGTCGCAATCCAAGCCCGCCGCCAGCCAACAGCCCGCGGCGGCCCCCGCACAGCCCCCCAAGGCAGCCGCGAAGGCCGACGACGGCAGCGATGAGGAGAGCGGGGACGAGGAGGGCGGCGCCAAGGGGCCCGAGACGCGGGGCAAGCTGCTGCAGCGACACAAGCGGGTGAGGCCCTGCGCCCAGGCCGCTGCTGTAGGGCATCACGCACTGCGCTGGCGCAGAAACGCCTCCGTACAGGCGATGCCCATGCCAGGGCTTCGTGCTGAGGCCGTCACACCGTTATCGCACCTCGGGGGTCGCCTGGAGCCGCTCATCCTCCCACAGCCCCTCAACCCCTCCCTGTTGGGATCCTCGAGCCGGGCCCCCCCGGGGACACCCCGAGCCTGACCGGCGTCCATGCCCCTCCCCCCCCGAGCCTGATCGGCGCCCACGCCCCCGGGTTTGAGCCGCTCGCAGGAGCTGACGGCGCACAAGAAGGCGGTGCAGAAGCTGGGGAGCAAGAAGAAGGTGCGGGCAGCTGGGCTGGCCGGCATGCGATGCCGTCCCGCGCGCGCCGACTCCGCCGTGCAGGCCGGCGTACACCCCGAGTCACGTATGCGTTTTCCTTTTCAACACCCCGGGTCACTTTCGCGCTTACGCTTGTCGTATGCGTTGTTCCTTTTCAGCACCCCGGGTCGGGGGCCGGAGCAGACTGAGGGGCCGCCTCAGCGTACTGGCCGTGCAGCGTCCGGCCCAGCGCCGGCCGTCTCGCATCCGCCTGGTCAGGGCTGATGGGCTCCCAGTGCCATACCGGAGTCGTGCCCGGGAATAGCGGCCACCGTCGCCCCGGGGGTTATTGATGATGGGACGCCTTCATCTCGTGAGACTGTTGACTCTGGAGGTGTGGTGCAACCATGCCACAGGACGAGGCAGCCAAGCTGACGGCGGAGTTAGAGGCGCGCCACGCGAGGGAGCTCAAGGAGCTGGACGAGCGGGAGGCGGCGGCGGCGGCGGCGGCTCAGGAGGCGACGGCGGCGGGGCCCTCGGGGTCCGACGTGGCGGCGGCGGCGGCAGCTGGCGCGGCGGCGGAGCAGCTGTCGGGGATAGCCCTGGGCGCCGGGGCGGACCACAAGGTACGCAGCGCCATGTTGGGTGGGCGGCCGTTGCGCGCGTGTACGCTGCTGGGGCTTCTTGTTCTGAGGTGGCGGCGGGCTGTCGAGGCGAGCGCATCTGCGCCGAGTGCACGGCACCCCTGCTGCGGAGCCGCCTCTGGCCGGAATGGATGTGTTAAGTAGGGTACCGTCATGTGAATGAACGCGCTCCCCCTGATCAACGCCCTGCCCGACAGGGCTTCCCTTTGCGAAGGACGTTGTCTGGCAGTGCGCACGGCGCAAAGTGTGCGGGCTGCCCCCACTGGCGCGTGAAGCAGCCTGCACCCTGCCGCCGCCTGAGCCCTCTTGCGCCGCCCCGGCCCCTCCCCCGTCGCCCTCGCCTGCAGAAGCCCAGCAAAGCTCAGAAGCGGCGTGAGAAGCACGCGCAGCAGGAGGTGAGCCGGCCGGGGACCAGCCGGCGGGGCTCGGAGCCGCCGGCCGCGCAGGCCGTCGTGGCTGCACTATCGTGGAACCTGGGGTGCCAGGGCGTCGTCGGCGACCAGGCGTTTGGCCGGAGGCTGGGCATGCGGCGTGCTGGGGCCCAGCGTTGGCCGCGTTGGGACAAAGTGCGGGTTGCGCGCATCGGAGGGGGCCGCGATGTGCAACGCGGAGCAAACCTGCGCACGCGTCTGCGTCTGCCCCTACGGACGGTGGGCAGTGGAGCACCCGCCTTGCGTCCTTTCGGCCAGCTGCGCGCTGCGACGTGGGTACGCCTTTTCGGTGCGGCGCTGGCTGCACTCCGGCATCTGGCCAGGCACTCCAGTAGCCACAGCGGCGCCTCGCATCGCAACCTGCAGGCGGCGATCCCGCGCCCTTGAGCGCCCCAGTCGTACGGCCTCCCTCCAGCCGGCCACCCGCGGCCCTCACGGCCGCCACTATGGGCATGGGGACGCCTCATCTCATCACGTTGTGCGCTCGTGCCTCCGCAACCCCTCCCGGCCCCATCCCGGCTATCCCCCCCCGGCAACCCAACAACAGGCGGAGCGCGAGCAGCGCATCGCGGAGGAGCAGGCCGCGCTGGGCCCCAGTGACAAGGCGCTGGAGGAGGACCGGCTGCGGGAGCTGCTGGCGCCGCTCAGGCTGGGCATCCGCGAGATACGGGTGGGCGCCCGCACGGGAGGCGGAGGGGTGGGGGCTGCGGGTGTGTAAGGGCGTGCACGTGCTCCGGCGCCTTCCCTTCCGTCGCTGTGCCGGAGACACAGCTCTGTGCCGTGAAGGGGACGGGGGTGGAGGGAGGGAGGGGGGAAGGACGGGTCGGCATGGCGGTGGTCCAGACGCTGCACCGGTTGCGGCATGGGGCTGTTGCGGGGCTGGTCAGCGGGCAGCGGTCTCCCGGGATGCGGGGAAGCCGCTGTGTTGCGAGCCGGGAGACAGGCGCTGTGCCCCGCCCTGTCGCGCAGGTCGTGCGATGTCTTAATCTCACAAAGAAGCAAAAGATCGGAGCTTCTCCCGCTGCCGCTCCCAAGCCTCACCTTGGCTCTCCTTACCCCTGGCCGCTCAGCTGGACCACGGACTGCGTGGCGTTCTTGCCCCCAGCCCATACCGGTGGCCCCACGGACTCGCGTTACCCCTCCCCCCCCGCCGCCTTGCACCGCTCGGCTCGCTCGGCCCACAGGCCGACGGCCACTGCCTGTACCGCGCCGTCGAGGACCAGCTGTCGCAGCAGGCGGGCGCTAGCTCCCCCCACGACCACCTGGCCCTGCGCCGCCTGGCCGCCGCCCACATCCGCTCCCACGCCGACGACTTCCTGCCCTTCATCTTCGACGAGGACTCGGAGGGCGGGCCGCAGGAACAGCTGGAGGCGTACTGCGCGGAGCTGGAGGGCACGGCGGCGTGGGGTGGGCAGCTGGAGCTGGGCGCGCTGGCTCAGGTGCGTGGGGGAATGGGCAACGTGGGGAGGTGCGCAGGGGCGGGAAAGGGGGGATGGAAGGGGAATGGAAGGGGCAGGCGTGCTGCCGCGTTGGGGCAGAGTTGCAGAGGAGAGGGGCGTGTGTGGGGGCGGAGGGGGAGGGCGGGGGGTCGCGACGGCGGGTGCGAGACGAATGCAGCGGCTTCGTGGCGGCTTGCCCGGTCCAGGGCGCGTAAAGCAGCAGGCGGCGTACACAGGCATACGGTGCGCATCAGTGTGTATTGGACGCGTGAACTGATACCGCGATGCGTGGTGTGTTACGTCATGCGAATGTGCGTGCGTGTGGACAGGCTGCAAACAGGCTGCAAACAGGCTGCAAACAGACGAGCGAGGCGAGGCAAGCAGTCGAGCAGTCGATGCGTGGTGTGTGGATGCCTGGCGTGCCATGTGCCGCGTTCCATGTGTTGTGTGGCAACCGGGTCATGGGCCTACCGGGTTGCTGTCCCCGCTGCCCTGCCCTGTCCCTGCCTGCCGGCCGTGTCCCGTGTACCGTGTGCTGTTTGTCGACCGGGTTGCGTTACCCACTGGCCTGCCGCCTGCACCAGCATCTGCCCCTGCCCCTGCCGGGTGCGCCGCCCCGCAGGTGCTCAAGCGGCAGATCAAGGTGTACGCGTGCGGCATGCCGCCCGTGACGCTGGGCGACGAGCACGCGGCCGCGGGCGTGCTGCAGCTCTGCTACCTGCGCCACGCGTTCGGGCTGGGCGAGCACTACAACAGCGTGCAGCCGCTGCAGGGGGCGGGGGCGGCGGAGGCGGAGGCGGAGGCGGGTGTGGACGCAGCGGAGGCGGGCGCCGCGTGATGCCCTCTGGGTGGACGGCGTTGGGTAGGGCTGTCTCTGTGACAGCCTCTCTCGAACACGTCGCGGCCACTGTCTTTGTGACCGTGACCGTCGATGGCTGCGTCCCGCCGCTGTCGCCACCGCTGCGCAGGCATTGTCTCCGCGGATGTCGGTGCCTGCGTGTGCCCGCTGTGTGTGGCCCATGTGTATGGCGCGAGGTGGCTGCCAGCCGGTGGGGTAGCCTGGAGGGCGAACGTCTCGTTACATTGCGTGCCGCGCAAGGGAGGGTGGAAGGCGTCCTTACTCTAGAAGATTACGGCTTACAGGCTCCCCACAGAGGGGCTGCAGGCCACACGAGCCGATCGGCTCCCAGAGAAGCCGAGGCGCATGCCGTACCGTGCCGTACCATCCACCGAACGTGGCGTGTTGGGTGGGGGGGCTGGACGGGGCTAAGTAGCGGCAACTGGAGGAGGACGGAGGAGGAGGGTGTGGGTGCGGGGCAGGCGAATCAAGGGTGGGTAGGAGGGCGCGGGCGCGGGTGTGTGTGTGGCTTTCGGGGGCTCACGAGCAGCAGGGGCGTGAGCAGGGGTTGGGCCCGTCGCCTGCGGTGGTTGGCGTGTAGACGGAGCTGGGGAGGCGAACAGCTGAGACCCCTGGATGCGACCAGGAGCCGCCCCTTGGTATCGACTTGCGCGCTGCGTATCATGGCGAACACTGGACTGTGTGCACATCAGGACGCGCATGGTTGGCGTATCGATGAGCAGGGGAGGCGGATAGGGGAGACACCTGGAGGCGGACGGGAGACCCCAGGAGTCGCCCATAGGGCATCACAGCGAACGCAGGACGCGCATGGGGGGATCATGCTGACTAATGACCTGTGCGCGGCCAGGTCTCCGTTCCCGCTTTTTCAATTGAAATCGGGCTTGGGGGGGTACAGCAGGAATGCGAGTGCCTTGCCCGCGGCATACGCCGGCAGGACGGCGTGGAAGGTGGAACTGAGGGTCAGACGAGCCGACCGCCTTGCCGTACATCGTGACTGGCTACCTCTCGGCTCGGCTTGACCGAAATTAGCCGCAACTGAGCCGTCGGCAACTTTGCTTCCCTTCCGCATCCGTCCCGTGGGTCGCACGCGCACTCCCGAGCTCGGCCACCAAAAAAAACATTTGCGCGCGGAGCGCGGCGTGCACATTAATTGCAGACTCGTCAAAGGCATCAGTTCGTGTGCTTGAAGAGTGCTGAGGTTGCGCTGGGGCTTGACCCGAGCTGGGCGCCAGAGAGCAGGAAGATGTAGGAGCTTCGGCCCCGCGCCCCTGCCGGCGCAGCCGTTTCTCCGGGCAGCGGTGCGGACGCAGGCGCTGCACGCCGCCAGCCAGGGCTGCATGTCCCTCTCGTTGTCTGCGCCCTTTCTCGCCTCTCCGCCTGTAACCTTTCCACAGAAAAAAAAGCCGCCAGCTCGCGGCGCTGGCGGAGGCGTTTTGCCCCGACGACGGCTGGACAGGCGGGCGGAGCGGCGTGTGTGTGGTGATGGACACGGTCACGTCTTTGCTGAACTTCACCTATACCTCCCTGGACACCCTTGTCTGCTCCCTGCCGCCGGCGGCTTTCGAGGAGCCGTCTCTGCCCCCGGCCATCCAGCTCCTGGTCGCCGAGCTCACGGAGGCGCTGGAGTCGTCACAGGTCCTCGAGCACGCCGCGCAGGCGCTGCTGCGCGCACAGGTGGCCGCCGGGGCGCACGCCGGCGGCAGCGGCAGCGTCGGCGCCCCGCTGCTCTCACCCGGCAGCGTGATCGCCCTCCATCACTTCATCCATGTGCACACGTACCTCGGCCTGATGACTTACAACTACTGCCGGTCAGCCGACGCCGCCACCGCCGCCCTGGGCGCGCAGCTGTGGCGGGCGCTGCGCGGCCCCTGCATGATGCACGCGGCGCTGGTGCTGGGTCTCTCCACCCTCGTACCGTACAGGGGCAGCTCGTACGGACTGGACGAGATTGTAACGATGCCCTCCGTACGGGCCGTCGCCGGCGCCGTACCGCGGCGCTAGCTGGCAGCATCACTGACGCAGCCGCAGGCTCCCCGCAGGGGTCCGGCCTCGTCCCACAGCCCGGCGAAGGTACCCTCGCGACGACAATCATGCAGCTACTCGCCTGCAGTACCGCAGTCCCGGGGACGTCCGCGCTCCCATGCCGCCGCCGCGGCGTGTTCTCCGTCGCGCTCCGCATCGGCTGGCTGGACGTTGCGTCCGAATAGGAAGCTGCCAGGGCGAACGGCGGCGGCGGCGGCCTGGCGGCGGCGTTCAAGAACTGGAGGATTGGGCTCCTGGCCACGGCCGCTTTCGAGGTCGCGGCCCTCCAGCTCTACTCTCTGGAGCCCACTGGGGAACCCACTGTGGACGGTCGACGGCTGCGGCTGCGGGGGCGGGGCTGGCGCTGTGGCGCCTGGGCGTGTCGGTGCTCCGGTGGGCGCTGCCGCGGGTCGTGGATGGGCGTTGAGGGTGCGGCGCTTCTGCCGCATCCTCAAGGACGCATGGCGCCGCGTGGAGGGGCTGCCGCCGATGTCGCGGCTGGCACAGGCACAGGCAGCACTCATGCCTCAGCACCGGTGCATGGAGTCCGCGCGCGGCGACGGCTCGGACCCCCTCTCTGGGGGAGCCTGTAATCTGTATCTGTGTCGGGTGCTGCGGCATATGGGGCGTCTCACCGCTGACGGCGAGCCACCTCTTGTCAGCCCCGCTGACGTGGCTGCCGCTGCTTAGCGCATGCCGCGACCCGTTAGTTAGTGGGGACGGCGGCGGGGCGGACTGCCGCGGGGCCGAGTAGCGGCGCGGCGCAAACGCCTCTGCCTCCGCGTTGCTGGGGCCCGGAGCGCCGGATGATGCTTGGGGGGGCCCGCAACTCCGCGCGCATGGGCTGCCGGCGGAGGTGGAGGCGGTGGAGGCCGCGGCACGGAGACTGGAGGGGGAGGCGAAGGGCGATGACGGGGGCGGCGGCGGGGGTGTTCCCGCGCCCGGCTCGGCTGTGGACCTCGCCTTGTTGCGCCTCGCCGCGGCCATTCCACCGCCCGCAGCGGCCCGCCGCCTGCTGCGAACGTGCGCAAACCTGGGCTGCGTCAATCTGGAGGGCGACCGCGAGGCGGGGCTGCGGCTGACGCCGTGCACGGGCTGCGGCGAGGCGGCGTACTGCTGCCGCGGCTGCTGGGCGGCGCACTGGCGGGCGGGGCACCAGACGGCGTGCGCGTGACGACTCAATACGAACGTGGGTGGGCAGGCCGGAGGAGCTGGGCTGCGGGCGGGGCGTGACTGTGAGAATGCGGCAGCTGTGCCGTTTGCAAGCTATCAGCCTTTGGGGAGTGAAAAGCCAAACTGGGTACTTTCAGATGGCATTTTGCGTCGCATGTGACGTTCATGATTATGAAAGACCTGCAGACAAGCCGACTTTTTCATTGACTCCCGACACCGTGAGACGGGACCTGCCGTCGGGGGGACCGCTACGGCTCGTGCAGCTGTGAGTGAGGCCAGCAGATGTGTAAGGGCTTGGGCAAGTGGGCGTTATGGAGAGGATGGTCGCAAACACAGGATGCTCTCGTGCAGTAGTCGTGAAGCCAACGCGGTGGCCTGGCCGCTGGTTGGTCGGTTCATCTCTGTCACGTACGCTGGGCGGCACCGCCGCCCCTTACGCCGTCCCGCACCAGGCGTATGGGTCCCGCTAGTTGGTCTCCCGCCCGGCAGGGCATGCTGATACGTTGCGCTGCCTGGGTTTCTGGAGATGTCAGTCCTCGGCATCGACGCGCCTTACGCCGCCCCGCACACCCTGTAGGGGACCGGCCGGCAGCAACTTGTCCCGGTCGCATCCCGGGACGAGTACGGTGTGCAGTTTGGCGGTTTATTAGCCTCTCCCGCCACGGAAGGGGACAGCCTCTCCAAGCGCGGTCGGGCTAGGGCCGGGCCGGCCTGAGCGCGCTGTGAAAGGGACTAACGAGACGAAGCCACTCGCATCGCACCTTGCCGGCCAGGGGCCAGCAGGTACAAACCTGTTCCGCAGGCGAAGTGTAAATCTGCCCGGGCTTTAGCTCCTGTCACACGCTCGGTGGCTTTCCTTCAGAGCGCACGCCGGGAGCAGCGCACGTGCGCGCTGTCCCAGGCAGCGCCCCCCTCCCCCGCGATGGCCTAACTCGCAGAGCATTCCGCAGCACCAATTGCCCGCACGGTGCCCACGCTACGGGCCTCAACTCTGGCCCGCAGCCGCAACGCACCGTTGATGAACATTCGCTGCCAACCTGTGTTGCCTGACCCAAGACACCGCCGCACAGCGCCGCCCCACAGCCATCACCAGCTCACCTTGGCGCATGTGAGCCCGTGGCGCACGTGAGCCTCTGTCGGATGCTCGGGTCATACAGCCAGCCCGTCACTGCGGCCGCGGCTGCACCTTTGCTCTCGCTCAACCGCGCGCTTCAGTAGCCGACCTTGCTGTCGGGGAAGGCTGAGATGGTAATGGGATCGGCGCGGGTCTGGAAGCCTGTACCATACGTTCGGCTTGAACGCCGGTCAGCGGGACCTCAGCATACAGGGCGGCCACCGCCAATCAGGGACCTCTGAGCATAGGTTTGTGTGAAGACCCGGCGCATGGCAAGTGTTCGGCACTTGACCACTCGTCCACGGTGCACGGAAGCGCCCAGCATGGTCATCGGCATGCGCGCTGCAACACTCCGACTGCGACCCAAGCCCCTCTGACGGCTCCAAGCCGTCTCGGTCCCGCCACGTATCGGTAAAGCCAGGCTGTGAAAAAAAGAACCGCCTTGCGCCCCGCCGCCACAGCGCGCCCAGCACGCTGCCGCCCACCGCTGCTGCGCCCCGTGCCTGAGGCGGCCGCCACCACCCGTCAGGGCAGGGGGCCCTCCCTGCGGCTTCGCGTCGCCCAGCTACCCCCGTCCACCCGTGCGGGTCCACTCCTTCCCGTTCCGCCCCCGCCGTTCGGACCGTGCTCCTTTACCGGTAAGCCGCGCTCCCTTCAGGCCCGTTACTGCGCCTTGAGCGCGCCCAGCCCCCCATCCACTCCCAGCACCTGCCCCGTCACGAACGAGTTGCTGGGGCTGAGCAGGAATTCCAGCGCCGCCGCCACCTCGCCCGCCTCGCCCACGCGCTTGAGCGCGTGCATGCCCTCGCTGGCCTTGAGCGCCGCGGGGCTGGAGGTGATGCGCGCCGCCAGCGGCGTGCGCGTGAGGCCGGGCGCCACGCAGTTGACGCGGATGTTCTTGGGCGCGTAGGTGGCAGCGGCCGAGAGCATCAGGCCTGCGGTCGTGGTGATGGGCGGGGAGGGAGGTTGAGGGGTGAGGGGGCGCGCTCGTATTGGGGGCGCGAGTGCAGCGCGGAGTGGCTGCCCGGCAGAGAAGAGAAACGGTGGACGAAGAGGCTAAGGTGTGTGGGATCGGGCAACAAAAGGGGCGGGCGGGTAGGTGTGTAATTTAGATGCCGCGGGCAGGGTTGGTGGACCGGCGGGGTCGCAAGACTAGATGCTGGGTGTGCCAGGATGGCGGGAGGGATGACCTGGAAGCCGCGAATGGTCTCAGGGGCGCAAGAGGAGGCCATCAGGCAGGTTGGTGGGCAAGGTCGGGGCAAAGGTGGTGCGTGGGAAAGGGAGGGCAGTGCGGGTTGGCGAAGGGCATGGAGCGTCTGGGGCCGATGGGCCGTTGGTCCGTTGGTCCTTTGGGCCACGGGCAGTTTCCGCAGCCCGAGCTTACCCTGCACGCCCGCCTTGGCCGCGGCGATGGCCTCGTGGTTGGGGATGCCGTGCCGCGCCACGGCTGAGGAGCAGAAGACGATGGAGCCGCCACCGCTGGTCATCATGCGCTTGACGGCGGACCTGGCGGCGTCCCAGGGGGGTAGAGGGTTGGAAGGGGGGGCGAGCGCAGGGAGGACAAGGAGGACGCTGAGCTTGGGGCTGGTGGAAAACTTTGCCTGCTCCGTGTCCAGATTGCCTCCAGCAGTGTTGCCCAATGCTGGTGGCCGACACGTGTCACGCACGCGCGCGAGTATCTGCTTACTCCTCCTGTGCCCCGCTTCATCATCAAGCACCTGCCCACCGAACGAGGGCGGCTTCGTCCGGCACTGCACACAGCAAACACAGCGCCCCGCCCCGCCCCGCCCCGTCCCACAGCCCCGCTCCGTACGCGTCCGTGTCTGTGCGGTGGCAAGCGTGCGACACAGCCCGCAATGCCCCGACGCCCCCCGCGCGCACTTTAGGATGTAGAAGCACGAGTTTAGGTTGAGCTGCAGCGTGCGGTTGAACTCGTCGTCCGATGTGGTGTGCGCCGACTTGAGCACGATGGAGCCAACGCAGTTGGCCACGCCGTCGATTCGGCCGTACGTGTCGGCCGTACGCGAGATGACCTCCTCCACCTGAAGGGAGGGGCACAGCGTTCGGGACACGCATCCTCACTTCCTCAGGACAAGGGGAACGAGGTGGTGGCGGCTCCGGGCGCGTGATCGGAGCAGCCACAAGCAGCCGCGGGGGGCATCGGGCTGTTGGGCGAGAGGCTGTTGAGGCGTCGGAGATGAAAGGGCGACGGCCAGACGCCCGGAGAACGCCCGCCCGTGTCGTATCGCGCATGCCCCGCGCCACTCACCGCTACGCTAGTGCACACCGCCTGGCCCCCCGACGACCGCCGGTGGAGCCAGCCACCGGCCAGCGCGCCTAACCCCCAGGTGTGCGCAGCCAAGCACGCGCGTGGCACGCAGCAGCTGTGCACCACGGGCGGCCCAGCGCCGTAACCGACACCGACAACGTGCCAGCGGACGTCGCTGTCACGCGCAGCACCATTAGACGCGACAGATCGTCGGGACTGCTAGCAGAACGAGCAGAGCGGCCCGCCCTTCGCTGTGCCGCCATCAGGCACCCGCATGCTGTCCTATCCGCGACCGGCCTGCTGCCCTACCCGCTTGTACCACACACAGCCGCTGCCGCATTTGGCCGCCGCCGCAGCAGCCCCGGTTGCCGCAGGCGCAACCGGCATTGCCCGCAGCCTCAATCGGCCGGCCGCAGTACGTAGCAGCTGTTGGCCGCCTAGACGCCAACGCACCACCCCCCGCGCGCAAGAGCTACCTGCTTAGAGTCTGTCACGTCGGCCACGAAGGCCGCGCTGGAGCCGCCGATCTGGCCGCGCAGCGCCTCCAGCTTGGCGGCGTCCCGGCCCGCCAGCACCACCGTGGCCCCCGGCTGGCGCGCCAGCCGCCCGGCCAGCTCCGCGCCGATGCCGCCGTAGGCGCCAAAGACCACATAGACTGGCGGCCGGCGAACGACGGGGAGGGATGCGGAGGGATGGGGAGGGGCGCGGGTTGAAGGGAAGGGGAAGGGGTTTGGGCCGGGTGGAGGTGCGGCTGGTGAGCGGCGGAGCGGGCGGTTGGGCGTGAGGCAGAGCTGCCGGGCCTCCGAAGGGGCCGCGTTCGTGACCATAGGGCTTCGGAGATGCAGCATTGGCGCGCTGCGAGCAACGCACTCCAACCGAGTGGGGCGGCGACCCGAGGCCCCGACCCTGATCCTAACCAACTGTTGGCCCGCAGTCCCCAACACATCCCCACGAGGCAGCTCACGCTGTGGGTCGTTCAACCCACTGCAAGGCTTGCACGTGCATCTCAGCGCTGACGCAGGAAACACTGTGCACGTTGCCGGGTCGTGCGGCATGCTTCCTGACTCCAACAGCCCTGCTCTGATGTGGCAGTGCCCTGCTATGCACTATCTGCTCCCATCTGCTTTGATGGGTTCATGGCTGGCGAGTGGGCCGCCGTTTGCGCCCCGCTCAACTCTCAACCATGGTAGTGCGGCATACCCTAGCTCCACTCCCTGGCCCCGGCAGCAACACACCTGGCGACGAGCCTGCTTCGGTCCCGTAGTGCGCACGAGGGACAACGCTAGAGCGGAGACCCCTGGCTGCCAAGCCCCGGGGCAGGCGTTGAGCGACTTGGCGGAGCATGGCGGTTCCTATGCCACTGAGCAACACAAATCTACAGCAAAAGTATAATTGAGATGTATGAATTGCAAGGTTTGCGCTCTGGTGATCGAGTATCGGGCGGAATGGTCGTGTGGCTTTTCGCGCGGGATCGCCTGGAGCTGATCCAAGTGGCTCGGAATGAGAAGACAGTGGTAGACTGAGACTGCAGGTTTCGAGAGGGGGCATACGCCCAGGGGCGAACTCTGGCCACACACGACCTAACAAACCGCCAACCATATCAACGAAAACTGCCCAACACACAGCTGAAGAGTTGATTAGCCAGCTGCCTCAGCGCTCAGCAGCCCCAGCGCTCGGATGCTTAGCGCTGGTCGCGCATACATGTAACCTTAGGCTGGCGCACTCGTCGTGGGCGGGTCCTTGGAAGGCAGCCTCTACGGTCTACGGGGCACTCCCAGCCATGCCAGCCACCCACGTGCCCTCATACATGCTGGGCAGAGCCTAGGCCGGCTCCCCTGGGCTGCCTGGGCAGGGCCTGGGCCGGCTGTATCAGTAAGCGGAATCATGCTGCCGGCACGGTACCGTGACACCAGCTTCCACACAAAACCCCACCGTTTGTGGCTTTCACTTCACATGCGACACTCACCCCAACACCCCCTTGTTTTTGCGCCCTGAGAATAATTGACCCCCACTGGCCACCGGGTCGCCCTCATCGTCGCAAAGCGATCATTGTATGCTGCAGCCCAAGCTACAATCTCTGCAGTTCCCGTCTCCGCGCCCAGAGTACCTCTTGCGAGCCCTACCTTCCGTCGTTCCGTGCCAGCGCAGGTCACTTACAGCTTCCGTACCAGCCCAGACACATGCTACCGGGACAGGGGTACACGTCTTACTGTTTACTCCACGCAATAAGGTCCGCGCTCCGCGGTGCCTTCCTCTCATAAGCAGCGCCTGAGTCTTCCTGTCCGGCCATAGCTCACTACCATGCCCGGGTACCGTCAAAAAGGGTCACGAAGAAGGAGGCAAGTTTTTACATGATACTGTGTTATCAGGGAACAACGCAGCGGACGGCATTGGGAGCACCTATAGGCATGATTCGTTCTGTGTGGCGGCTCATAACCGCAGGGGTACCCAAATGCATGCCCGCAGAGGCCACAGACCACGACATTGATCAAACTCGGCCCATACGTCCTTGGCCGCTTCGCCTGTTTGCACGCCAAGGAAGGCACCAGTGGCCCCTTGATGCCCATCCTGCAAATGTACAAAGGTGGAGGTACACGTTCGCCAAAACTGAGCAGCATCCGGCACCAAGTGGGACCAGCGGACCCCAGATCACTGTTCCGTACAGCGACGGCATCCAACACAGTAGCACCAATATTGCTATAGTACGCCACTGTGCGAGTGCGAGGGGCCACGGCGTATAAGAGGAGGGGTTGTGCGTCGGCGCGCCTGGTGAGCGCATTGTTTCGTACGACACTTCAGCGCACTCCTTCAGCAGAACTTTTGTTGAAGTTTAAGTTCTTAGTCGCCGCCATTCAGTAAATACGCTCGTGGGCTAGGTCGGTGTTTTCGACCGACTGTAGAACGTGTGTAAGAGAGGAACAGGTGTTGACAAAAAAAACAGCAGGGGGAGCGCGGAGAGCCCTCCATTCCGGAGCGCGCTGGCGAGTCTGTGCCCACCCCAGCGCCGGGGAAAAAATTGAAGCGCAGAGGCCCCCACGTCACGAAATGCGGCGGCCTGACACTTCGGAGGTGTTGCCGGCGGCATTCTGGGTTGATCTGGCTGACCCATTCCGCACCAAAGCCGCCACGCCAACAGTCAACCGCCGCCAGTCGGGGGCCTATCCGCCATTGCAAGGGACATCCCATGTGTACGCACAAGCCATCGGCACATCGCCATCACCATGCAAGTGCCACAGAGCTCGGCTCCCGACATGATTCCCTGCCCGATTGCCGCTTTGGATCTAATGCACACCAGACAACAGGCATCCGCGACACATGCATCCGCTCCGACCCTGGCTCCCGCCCACCTGAAGCTCCGCCAGGCATTAGTTCTGAGCACCTCAGACCACTTCACACCTCCACCTTGAGTCCTGCCGCCCTCCATGCAGGAAAACCGCCGGTCAGCACCCACAGCGTGACGTTCTTGTACTTGCCGCTCGTGTGGTAGTACGTGCAGGCGGTTACAGCCTTCTCGGTGGTGGTTTCGTAGCACAGAATATCCTTGGTGGTCGAGGGAGCCTTGGGCTTGCCGAGGTTGATGGACTGACGGACGTAGTTGAAGGGGATGCTCATGGCTCCGGGGATGTGGCCGGCCGCGAACATGGTGGCGTTGCGCACGTCCACAAACGTGGTGTTCTGCGCACAAAATGTACAGCAAGCAAGGCAGGACAGGATCCTCGTTCTAGCACATGTCCATACGTGCTCAGGGCGATGCATCCGTCAGGCGGCTGGGGCACGGGACGGGGGATGTGGACATGGTTGTTGCCCAGGCTACGAGAAGGCAGGTTGGAGGCAAACTGCCACAGAGGGGGGCGCGGTTAAGCATCGCGCAGTTTGATCAAGCAGGGGCTGGCCCTTCGGACCCTACCTTCAGGCCCAGCTTGGTGTTGGCGACGGTTGCATTGACGAGCTGCGCGCATGGGACAAGGGCAACCGTGCGTGAGTGGCTCGACTACTCCATGCGCTTGGGGGGCTTTCACTTGCTGATTGCGTCAGCAGCTTCCGGCAGCGTAGCAAGACAGCACGCTGCCAACTATGCCAACTGCATACCACAGCTCCCAGGGGCCTTCCAATCGCTGCCATGTCGCTCAATGCGTTGCTCTCACCCGTACGACGGGGTCCTTCTTGCCTGGTTTCCTCTTGGCCGCACCTGCGCACTCCCCCACCCACAAAGGTCAGTCGCAGATAACACATCATGTTCGCGCATGGCATGCAGAGTCAGTGTGAGTGTAACTGCAGTCCCCACCCGAGCGGACAATGAGTTGCTGTCATTGTGTATTCCGATGGAGCGACGGGTTAAGACAGAGATGGTGTACCAAGGTTCCCAGCAAGAAGCCCCCCATGCAGTCATGCTACGGATTACTTACTGGTAAGTGACAACGACATTACTAGCACGGCGGCCTGCAGGGGTGGTTGAGTGCAGCGCCAGTTCGTAAGCTCGTCGTCGTCATAACCCCACCTTTAAAATGATTCGACATATACCGGTATTTATGCTGTCAAATTCATATGCCAGAATGCATGCTCACCAGGAGAAAGGCCTTCCGTCGGTTCCACAGGGCCGCCATTTCTCAAGTGCTTTAACAATCACAGTTCTATGTCAAATATCTGCTACCAGTTATTGATGTAAATGAATTTGTCTTCTGAAATCGTACCGGTGGGCGATATCGTACATATTACAAGACGCAGGGTAGGTAGAAGGTATGAGTATGAGTACTGACTGTATGAATGTGTGCTGAAAATGGCTTGTGCGGCTGAAGGGGCTGGGGGCTGTGTCAGACTACGAGGAACCACGTACACGGGCATTTCAGAGCCTGCCCAATTAAAATCCTGCTTAGGGGTGGTTACAGGCATGGTAGGCAAATGCTCAGTCATCCTCGCATCTGCAGGGGCGCATGCGGTGGGCAACAAGACTCCAGCAGCAACACACATAAAGTGAATGCGTGACGCTCGAATCAGCTGAACAGTTGCACATTCGACTCTGGTCCTCTGGTGGAACCTACGGAGAAGCACTAAGACCCTTGGGTCAGCAACAGCAAACTCCTCTGCAGCTATATACGTACACTGCATTGCATCGGAATTACATGAAAGCGGCTGCCACTTACATTCATGAGGCCTAATATAACCTTTTGCGGCGGCGAGCGTTCGGCAAGCCTATAGCCGGAACACCCGCGAGCTTATAACACGAATACGGTAGCCACCAGTTATCACCCTACGACTTTGTGACTGTCGCCGTCGCTTGTCATGGCCGAGGGGATACAGGTCATCGGCGCTGGCTTTGGCCGCACCAGCACGCTCTCGTTAAAGACGGCGCTGGATGTGTTAGGTTACAAGACGTTCCACATGAAGGAGGTGCGACGATCGGGCAGGCGCGCGGCGCAGGGTGGACCCCCAACCCATGCGCCGGTCATACCGCGGGTTGTGGGGCGCTTGTCGGGGCGCCTACCTGGGACCGGGGGCGCCCCCCTACGTTCATCTGCCTCTTGCCGACATGGCATTCACGATCCCCACAGGCGATCGGGCCGTAAAGGCAGACGATCCGCACTCGCTGTGGGAGGCGAGGGAAGGGCAGGGTGGGGGCAACCACTCCCTGCCATGGATGCCGCGTGGCGGTGTCTATCGTGGGAACCACCGCCATCCGCGTGCCATGCAGCGGGCATGCAACGTATCCCGCCGCGCTTGACGCGCGCCCGGCCGCCACGTATGCTCAGGAGCACGGCCGCAGCAGCGAGCAGGCTTGGCCGGGCGTGTGTTGCGTATGCGTGTCGGAGTGCAGAAGTCAGGTCTAAGGAAAAGCTAGCAAATGCATCCTGGCCGACAGCCCGTGAACCCAACAAAATGAACCCCTAGCAACTTGGCAGGGCGTGTGTGCGGGTGGCCGCGGGAGCGAGCCGAGCGCGGCTCCTGCGGGCCCCTGGCGCCGCTGCGCCCCGAGCGCCCGCTCTCGCCTCGCTCCGCGCCGCACAACACAGCCGTCCTTGCACCTGCGGGGGCTCCTGCACGCGATGCCGGGTGGCGGCCGGCCTCCCCGCTGACAGGAAGGCGCCATCGCGCCTTCGGAACATCATGCAGCCGCCGACAACAACACCGCCCGTTGCTGACGCCTATCGCCTGCGGGTGTGGGCAACTCGCCTCCAACGCTGCTGGGGCGTCCACCGCGCGCTGCGCACATGCGTCCATCCAACTCGACACGCCATTGCGCAACCCGGGCCCCAGCACCCGAATAGTTTGGGTATGTTTCCCTACCGCGACAACGACTTCTGTCCTCGTGGCGGCGTGCCACCGCCGACGGTGGAGTGGCGGGACGTCCACCGGCCGAGGACGGC
>LSYV01000057.1:254172-264484 GCA_001584585.1 Gonium pectorale
GCTGTGGATCCAGGCGGCCCGCAACCAGGCGGCTGGGCGGCCCATCGATTGGCAGCCCATCTACGGGCCGGGCGGCTACACGGCGACGGTGGACTGGCCCTCCGCCCGCTTCTACAAGGTGAGGACCACGAGGGCGGAAAGGAGGAGAAGGGGGCTGCGGTACCGTATGCGTGTGTAGGGGGAGGGGGCGGTAGGTGGCTGGGGGGATCGTGCAAGAGGGGGTGGGGTGGCAGGGCGGGGAACTTGACGGAAACGCGTGCGAGCCCTTGCAGCGCCGGCTCACTCGAGTGCTGCCGCCGGCGTGGGCTCCCGTTTCTACCGCCCAGCTCGCCCCGACGCCGCGCCCGCTCTGACCCCGACCGCCTTCCGGCCCTCTTCTTTGCGGTACCCTCCGGCTCTCCCCTCGCCCCGGCGGCCAATGCCCCCTGGTCCCGCCTGCGCCGCGCAGGAGCTCTTCGCGGCCAACCCGAACGCCAAGGTCATCCTGACGGTCCGCGAGTCGGCGAGCAAGTGGTACGACAGCGTGTTGGAGACGATCTGGCAGGCGGGGAAGATCGGCATGGGCGTGCGGCCGCCTCCCTACCTGGTGCCCTTCTTCCGGACCTACACCGACCACTACACCATGGTCAACGAGGTGGGTTGCAAGCGGCTGGCTCTGTGCTTTGAGCCGCCGTCCGGCCTGGTACGGCATGGTACGGCATCTTGCCGCAATGCGCGGTTCACGTCCCAGTGAAACCGCAGCCTGAACCCGCCTCGGGCGCCGCGCCAGGGCTGAGATGGCGCCGGCGCGTGCAAAATGAGACTGAAAGATCTGGGTGGTGGTTGACGCAGCGCGGGGAATCCCTGCCGGTCCTTGATGCCGAAGGAGAGCGTCGCGCGCTCGCACGGGCGTTTAGGTATAGAACCTGCCAGCGCAGACCTGCAGATACACAGCCACGCTTGGTTTTGCGCCCGCTGACCTGACTGTCTGCTGTCATCTGGTTAGGGAAGGGTTTCGGTGGTTCTTTGCATGGGAGGTCTTGTCTGTCCCACCCTTTGTCTGCACCCTTTCTCGCCTCTCCTCCCTGTCATCTTCCCCATAGAAAACAACATGGCGTCCTGCCCCGCGCAGGTCATCTGGGGCGGCACCTTCCAGGGCCGCATTGAGGACCGCGAATACGCCATCAAGGTCAGGACGAGAAGGGCTGGCGGGGGACGTCCCTCATCGAGTGGCTTTGCTTTGTACTTTGGAAAAACAAGAGAAATCTGCAGAGAAAGAGGGAGCCCGCCTCTACGGTCATACACGCCCGAAGGCGCGACGTTTCCAACATGGCGGGCGGGTACAGAGCAAGACATTTGACGTTCGTCCCGCCAGTAGCCTGGCCATGTGAGGGCTACGTGGGCAACCGCCCACCCCCTGCGTGCGGCATTACCTTTTGTGCTGCCTGCGCACGAGACTCGGTGCCGTACGGGAAGGAATTCCCGGATAGGGTGCGGATGTGGCCCGCTGTGGACGGCCCGCTGTGGGGGGGGCACATCCGGCAGGCGCCCGGAACGCCCCTTGACGTACGTACGGCAGCCGGGCTCGCCGCTCACGTGTCCTCTCAGACGGCCGTATATGTTGGGCGCCCTACCTGTCACCCTCCTACCACACGTGTTGAAATGAAACAACGCATCCATGTGTATGCGCACTCTGTCGGTGACACCGCATGGACCTCGCATGGACCTCCTTCCTCCCCACCTCCCGATGCGGCGCAGGTGTACGAGCAGCACATTGCCGAGGTGAAGCGCTCCATCCCAGCCGACAGACTGCTGGTCTTCCAGGCGCGCGAGGGCTGGGGCCCGCTCTGCCAGTTCCTCGGCCAGCCGGTCCCCGACGTGCCCTACCCCAACGTCAACGACGCGGCCGAGTTCCACCGCTTCCTGGGCAAGCGCCACCGCCGGGCGCGGCTATACCGCGCGATCATCGCGGGGTGCAACGCGGCGCTGTGCACGACCGCGGCCGTGGGCGCCGCCGTGCTGGCGGGGAGAGTGGCGGCCGGGAGGAGGCCGGGGAGGGGGCGTGGGGGAAAGCCGGGGTCGCAAGGGAGCCCGTGAGGAGAGGGTGAAGGGATCAGTGCGCGTTTTGTTGGGCGGACGGACGGGTTTTGAAAGGCTCCCAACCCCCAACTTGGGACGGGGATGGGGGTTGCTGAGGTGTGTGCAACAGGCGTTCGCCATTTTGCAGGTTGGCCGTATCTCTGGCGGCGTGAGGGCGCTTGTCTGTAACGCCGCTGGCAAGTGGCGACGCACGGCCAGAGGCGCACCTTTTACATAGGGCCCTCAAACACAGCTATAGTGCACGAACCCCTAAACACAACGTGCGACGGCGTGTTCCAGAGCGTTTGAGTGCGTGGTTAACCCTTTACTGCTTGTTTTGTTGGTGGCGGTGCTGTCATGCAATGGCTGTGCCAGAGCCAGGCAAGGATTCCGCATGCGTGGACAACGGCCGCACCACCTCAGTACTAAATCGTACATGGCTGGATGACGTGTCGTTGTCCACGACGAGCACTTTGGCCGTCCAGAGTGCGCGCTTATTGCGGACAGGCCAGGGCGGACCAGGCCACAATGGCATGTTCCTGTTGCGGCAGCCATCCAAAGGTGCAAAGGGCACAAACCGGAGTGCCGCGCCCAGTCTCCATGGCGACTCGGCACGACCCGTGGGTCATTCCACTCATTCCTATCTAGGGGCCGGAGCCCCAAAGGGAAGATGCTCTCTTGGGAACGCCCCGGCGGATGGCAAGCACCGTTTGGGCAAAAGGAATGGACAGGGCGAGCGATCGGCACTTCGGCACCCAGCACGGGTGTGTAGTATATGCGTAACGGGGGTGTATGCGTTCTGCGGTAATGGCCGATATCACCGTGCAGGTCGCAAGTCCGCCCCATACAACAATACACATGAAAGCTGCACCCTGTTTTTCCTGCACATACCCTACTGACAGCCTCCAGGCTTCTGTCGGACTGGAATAGTCAATGAAAACGAACGCAAGATGTAGGGAATGAATGTCCAGCTCAAGCACGGTGACACGTGTGGATGGTGCATCGCCATCGCCACGTCGCCAGAAAAAAAAACGTTCTGCACGTTCCGAATCACGTTGAGCCGCAAGATGCCATAGCACGAAAGGCCCATACATCGATACATGCCCGTCAAGTCAAAACGTGCCGTCGTCCTTGCAACGCCGTCTGCGCACCCGGTGCTTGCCAACAGCCGCAACCTCGACAAATAGCGGTCCCGCGGGTGAAGTTCGACAACCCGGGTAAGCTGGTTGGCCGGTCTTTTGGGGGGCGGGACGAACGTCACATGTCTTGCTCTGTACCCGCGCGCCCTGTTGGAAACGTCGCGCCTTCGGGCGTGTATGGCCGTAGAGGCGAGCTCCCTCTATCGGTGCAGGTTTCTTTTGTTTTTGCGCACTCACATGCAGTACGTGAAGGGCTCAGGCACCAGCGGATCGCAATCATCGGGACGAACCAGGCCGCCGATTAAATCGGGCATCCGCAACAACTCACATCGTCGTGCACGCTGACCGTCCAACGTGTGTCATACCTGGAGGGTGACACGGTGTGTTTTGCCGTACTGTGCAAGCTTAGTTGTGGGTAGGCACCTGAGCGTAACCCAAATCGTTCTAGTATTACATGATAGCGTCGTGTATCGTGGAGATAATCACATGTGTGCGATCTGGTGTATGTCTGGAGATGGCGTAATCGAACGGTGGATCAGGTTGTAGGTTTGCCGGACGGATGGTGACCGCAGTGCTTAAAGGCCGGAAGCGCGCCTGTGTCGTCGCTTCTCGGCTCCTCAGACGTTACTATCGTTGTTGAGCTAGACAGCAAGCCCGGTGCGGCTCTAGGAGTTCGCATCAGTGTAAGTTTCCCCGTGCGCATTCGCCACTCGAGCCATCACCATTCTTCCCAACCGGAATACTCAGTGAGCAGGACGTCATGAACCCTGCGCGCTGCTGTTAACCCGGTGTTGCTGATTCTCTCTCAGGCTTGTTCTTTGGAGCTGCGTGTGCGCTTTTAGCCAGCTTCCACCGCACTCCTTGCGCTGCACGCTGGGGGGGGAGTCTGCCGCATGCACGTGAAACGCACGTTGGACTGTCAGCGTGCACGACACGTGCGTAATACGTGCATGCGGTAGACTCCGCCCCCAGCGTGCAATGCAAGGAGTGCGGTGTAAGCTGGGCGAATGCCAGAAAGGCTAAAGATGCCATATGCTTCTCGGCTGGCTGGGTCGCCGTGAGTCCTCCACAGGCGGAGAGCGCTGTGCAGATGCACCGCGCACGCACACACGCAGCTCCGACAGACAAGTCTGAGTAGGATTCAGCGACAACCGGGTTAACAACAGCGCAGAGGGTTCGTGACGTCCTGCCTCGCTGAGTATTCCGGTTTACGGTGGACGATGGTTCGAGCGGAGAATGCACACGGGGTTGCACTGATACAAGGTCCTAGAGCTGCACCGGGCTTACTGTCTAGCTCAGCGACAAGCAAGGTCTGGGGAGCCGAGAAGCGACGACACAAGCGCACTTCCGGCCTCAAGGCTCGGCAGTTGCCGTCCGTCCGGCAAACCTCCAACTTGATCCACCGCTCGACAACGCCATATCCAGATACAAACCTCCCAACCACATTGCTCATACGACACAACATGTAATCTTAGGATAATTTGGGTTGCGCTCAAGCGTCAACCGACAACTATGCTTGCACGGTACGGTAAAACACACCGTGCCACCTCCCTGGTATGATAGCATTGCCATGCACGCAATCTTTGCAAATGTCACGCCGATGTTGCTGGGCTTTGTCGTCTGCTTGCCCGAATGTTCTCAGCGCGCCCATTCAGCCCATTCCAACCTCAACTACAATGCACCTCGCCCCTCTCCCATTTTTGCACAACCATGCACACTCCCTGGCACACCTGCGCTCGAATGTACACCCCAACGGTATGTTCAGGCCGCCTCAGCTCCCGCATCGCCGCCATCAACTGACGTACGCGTGCCCTACGGACAAGGGTTTCTCGGCAATCCCGCTCGGCACCGCCCTTGCAACGCCGTGTCCCCCCGCATCCTGCACAGCACCTGGGAAATACCAACTGTACGGCACCTTGGGAACACCTGCTGTACGCGCTGCTCGCCATGCCCGGTCGTGAACGCGCGCGGCGCGGCTAACGCGTGCAGGGTCTTCGGAAGGGACAGAGCCAGCTCCCTGACGGTCATCATGACCTCGGCCGCTGGACCCTCGGCAAGACTACGCGCGGCCAGACTGGGTGGGATAGCGCGCCGCCACCCAGGCCGTGAAGCCGTTGTTGAGCACCCAGAACTTGGTCTTGGAGTAAGGCTTCTGCCTGGCGAACGCCTGGCAGGCGGAGAGTGCTGTGCCGCTCTCTGTGGGCCGGTGGGAGGGTTTGGGCACCGGGTTGAGTCTGCCAAGGCATGTAGAGCGCGCGTGTCACCCTTCCCCTGAGCAGAGCATGCGCCGGCGGGCGGGTGGGGGTAATACGGGGGTAATACGGAATGGGAAACGGGTCGCGTTGCGGACACCGAATCGCATACTCGGGTGGGGGGGGTGCGTAGCCCGTGATGGTGGCGGTGGTGATGGGTACAGAGGGCCGCGCGCCCCAGGGTGCCCGGTGTGCCCGGTGGGCGCTGGACCTCAGAGCCACCTGCATGTGCACACCGCGGGGTGTGTGTGTGGAGCGCACAGGACCCACCCACCTACCGCAGACGGCTTGGAGTCCCTGCCGGGGTCCTGCAGCACCGCGTGATGCGATGAAGCCCTACGATAGCCGTGATCCAGGAACCCGGGTACGATTCTCACTCAAACCCCGAGCCCTTTGCGAGCAAGGGCTCCCCGCGTGCCCGGCACGGGCACAAGCCGTTTAGGGGCTGAGCCCTGGCCGACCCGGTTTCCCCCCAGATGGGACCAATCTCCCATGGCCTCCCACGGGAGCTCATGGCTTCCGACCCGACGCACCGGTGCAGTAGCAGGCAATGTCCTTTGCCGGATCAACGCCCTTCTTGCTGTTTGGCTTCTTTGCCACCTGCGTTGCGGTGGTCGACGGCACGCTTCGTGCCCCTGGCACGTGGCTGATGAGGAACAGCGAGTTGGGCCGAACGTCCAGGAAGGTTATGTTGGCTCTGTTGCCCAGGGCGGTGACATTGCGCGATCTCCAGAGCTGGTAGAACGACGTGAGGTTCAGCAGCTGGATGTTGGCGCTGAGCGGCGGCGCCGTGGGCGCAGCACCTGTGCAACCGCGGGCCGGTCAGTGAGCCTCTTGGCGGTGCATGCAGCGGCGCTGCAACACGATGGCGGTCCGAAAGCACGAATGGGAGGTGCAGGGGTGCGATCGAGCGGTTGCGGGCCGGTGTGGAAAGGACAGGAGGGGAGGGGTGGGAGGACGCCCCGAAATACTTCACCAAGGAAGAGCAGGCAGGGACAACGTTGCTCCAGTGAGATTGCAACTTTAAATTTGGGTATGCCAAGAGCACACACGCGCTGGTACCACGTAAGAATGCTCCCGCCCGGAGCACGGGTTTAGCGCCCCGGCGGGTTCGCCCCGGGCGGCGACCGACTCACCCGCATGCTGTGTTAGTACAAGAGCGAATATTGCTACCTGCGATGGACGCAACAACAAATTTAGGCAGCCTGCACGCCCGCCAGTGTACTCTCAGAAACGTTAAAACAAGGCAAGTAGACTTACAGCAACACAAACAGAACGGCCGGTAAGCAAACTCATTCTGCGAATGGCTGAACTACGAAACGAGAACGACCAGTGTACGTGTGTATGAATTGAACATGCAATATACCACCGAATATATTGTTCAAGCTGCCAGTCCTGGCTGAAAGTTTAAGTCAGACAGCGGAGGTTACCTTATACAAAAAACATTGTTCGTTACAACCAGTGTTCATACTATTATAAGGAATAAGGAAGAGGCTCAGTATTCGATTAATACGGTACAGTCAGTGCAGTCAGTGTGGCGGTTGAGCTGCGATCCATGTGTTTCTTTGCCGATGCATCATACGTACTATCTTAGATTGCATTGATATAAAATAATAATGGAACGTTTGTGTTGCCCGTAAATCCTCTGCCCTATTCAACCTGTCCTCAGAGCCAGCTGTTTCATCGTATGTGCGGTGCCACCCACAGCATTGGATTGCACCTTTAATTGAGCGCTTCAACTGTTGCTATCCGCTGAAAATGCATACCGGTGTGGACTCCACTTGGACCGACAGGCACACCCGTTCCTTGCCAGGGGTAATCACGACATGATTGACTTGTGCATGGCCCGAGGGACCATGGCCAGTGATCGAGTCATGTACTACCACGATCACGTGGCCTTCATTCACCGACCGCAAAGACTCCCAGGGCCCATTACAGTGGACCGAACGGAGCTGCGTGGTGGCGCGTGTTACGTCGCAACCATACGCAACACCCGTTGGAGGTGGCATCGTTCCCGGGCGCATGGCCCGCCTCGTTGAGGCAAATGCTTCCTTTTCATGCACATCCGCGCCGCCTCAACCGAAAACTCGCGGACATCATGCTTTCTGCATAGCTGCGTTGCGGCGGACCGGCTGAAACCCCACAGCGCGGCCGTACCCAGCTTCAACACATCCAGCCGCCGGAAAGCCAACATAGTGGGATTCCAGGGTCACAACACACCAGCCGGCACCAAACCTTGTTCACACTGTAGCCGCGCGTGCGTCAGGCGCAACGTGGCGAACGGAAAAACGCGCCCACAATCGTTGCGACGTCGGCCCTTCGCGCACACATGTACACCTGCCTGCAAACAAGAAATCACCAGCGCCCTGATTGCAGGGCCCGTAACCAAGCAAATGCTGCATCGCCGCGCGCAATCACACAAGCCAATTCATCGAACACACAGTAACTCGGCCAGTCATTCTTTGCCAAGCGGCCCAGCCACGCCGCAAATGATACTCGCTGCACCACTCTGCCTCGCGCATACCGCAACAAGGGGCTACATCTGCGTTGCCCCTGACGACCAGGGGCTGGCCCCCGAATTCTACGATATGCAGATAGCGAGAACCGCTGCCCGCCGGTCGCCATCCTTGACGGGCAGAAATGGCCCGACATCCAAATCTCTGCCGCCTTCACCACAGGGAGCGCAGGCTGGCGTAGCCAGGGCCACTTGCAGGCCAAGAGACCGGAGGTCCTCCGTCTGTGGCATGCAGTCAACGGCACTTTGCTCCCGCAAAGCTAACGGTCACGTCCAAGACAGCCGGGGCTGCGACAGCGCGCCACACAGCTAGGCCAGGTACGACACCGTGCAGTACGGTGGAGTGCACACAGCAAACCTCTCTAACATCACTCATAACAAGGGCGCTCAGGGTCACGGCGGCCGACCAGGCCAGCCAGTCAGACGGCAATCAATGACAGTCTGGGTACGGCAGGGCGAACGGGGGGATCGACGGGCCGGCCGACCGCCACATCAAGACGAGGCGCCCCTCTTTAACTGAGGCTCAGGCCCACCGAAGCCAGCTGAATCACATCGACGGGCCTCGCAATTGTGCCGTTGTTGACATTGATCCGAACTCCGACAACAGTGGACGTCCTGAAGACAGCGGCCCGCATGCCCTGTCCGGGGATGTACGCCAGCCTGATGGAATTCTCACCGGGGCACTCAAGATCGCCGAGCATGCCGTCCTCGCCGAGGAAGACGGGGACGCGCAATGGGGTCGAGGACGCTGCGGCGCCCCTGGGACGCAGGAGCAGGTCGATGCTCCAGATCGGGGGATCCAGCTTGCCCTTGTTCATGACCCAGAGCACAAGCTCGTCCACGCGAGGGGCCTAGTGTGGGGGAGGACGGGGGGCACAACGAAGTGGGGCGCGCGCTGTTGCCGAAATTTCGCGGTAATCGACCGTGCCGTAAATCACGACGTGTATGCCTG
Source organism: Gonium pectorale (assembly GCA_001584585.1). Lineage (NCBI taxonomy): Eukaryota > Viridiplantae > Chlorophyta > Chlorophyceae > Chlamydomonadales > Volvocaceae > Gonium > Gonium pectorale. The sequence continues at coordinate 263,089 of LSYV01000057.1, forward strand.
CTGTGCTTGTTACAACACGCTGCGGGCGTCTCGTGGCGCTTTGGAAACGGCCCGCAAGCACACTGAGAGGACCGAACAACGCCGCTCAAAGTGCCGGGTGTCTGAGCTTAAGCGCAGGACACAGCCGCAAATGGGGTCGCAGACGCACGGTTGGGTACGGCAACCGAGCGGGCAAACACTCACCAGAGTGCCGGCCGCCAGGTTGAAGGTGAGCTCGGCGAAGCGGGGAGTCTACAGAGCGGGGCCGAGAGGAAGCAACGAGCATGTAAGGAACACGTTGAGAGCTCGAAACCGGCAACGGTATCGCCGGGCATGCACAACCGTCATTCTGCGTCTGGCTGACACAAAACACTTGTGCACCATGCAAGCTCGAGCTCACTGGACTGCGCGCGTCGCGACTTCCGTTCGGCAATTGGGCTCCATGGCAAGGTGTACCCTCGCTGGCTAGCGCCCAGCCGACGTATTCTCGTTTCTTCTATTGCCTTCGCTTGCACAACCAGCGGAGCCCCTCATACACACCCGGTTACACCCCGTGAGTGCCTTCGCTCGCTGCTATTCAGATCTGGTCTCTGCACTCCGTCGTGCTTACACAATGCACACCCTGCCATGCCATAGGACAGCCTCCTGTGTGCGAATGTGCAAGGCTGCAAGCAGACGGCGTCAAGCTGCCAGGCATGCTCACCGCGGAGTTGGGAATCCAAGCAAAATTCGGCGTGGTCTTGCACTGAGCGGCCTTGCCCTCGGCCTTCAGAACTGCCTTCGCAGGCGGCCCAGTCATGAAGGAGGCCAGGCCCTGGCCCGTGGACGCGGCGCCCTGCAGGTCAGGGCAGTCGGGCAGTCGGCAGCGGATTGGAAAGAGCCGGGAACAGGTTCACCCCAGCACACAGCAAATGGGTAGAAAGGTCCATGCACCGTGGTTGGGTCGATGCGGCAGGCGAGAATCACAAATACGGTGCCCGGGCGGGAATGGCATGCAGGACAGAAGGAGGGGATGCAGCGCCTGTGCACAAGGAGAGTGCTGCTGCTGCTGCTGCGAGCGGCCCTTCTGTTCTGGCGGTGCGCACGGAGATGGGAAGAGTGCAGGCAGAAGCCCGCGCATGCACTCCTACATCTGTTCGGGATCGCATCCAATGGGGTCACTTACGGAGGCGCCAGTCGCGTTCGCAGCCCAGAAGACGGACGGCGGGGGGGGAGGAGGTGGGGGCCTGCGAGGCGGGGGCGGCGACGGCGGAGGGGAAGAACGCGGTGGCGGTGACGGTGGAGGAGGCGACGGAGGGGGCGGGGAGCGACAGCAGCGGCGAGACAGCGGCTCTCAACAGGCAGCAGCACCAGCAGCGGCGCAACAGCGGCGGCAGCAGCGGCGGCAGCAACGACCTATCTGCGGCACAGTGCCACG
>LSYV01000057.1:274945-310430 GCA_001584585.1 Gonium pectorale
AGGTACGCTGATGACAATCGGTTAGCTGCACCAAGCTTAGAACGACCAGGGAACGACCAGAGAACGACCAGATGTATACCAGAGGTGCCGCTGCAACCTCTCGGAACGATGGCTGCCAGCTTCCGGAGGCCTCCTTGCCTCGACGGCTGCGCTGGAACTCCTTCAGCCTATCGGGTAAACGACCAGTAGTGCAATAGTCGCGCAGCCAACTAACGTAGCAACGCCCGGACCTGCGGCACCTCGCAGGTCCGCGGCCTAACACCGGGGCCAAACATAAGGCCCTCACACCACGACAAGTACCACGAGCACTGCTCTCAGCACGCTAGCTGGATACACGATACCAAGATACATCCAATGTGACACCAAACACAGGTGATACTCACGCAGATATGACACGTGGCAACTACCAACTGACACGGCGTGCCAAACCCAGGGTACCCCGAACACTAACGGAACCCACGGAACGTACTACATCAAGGAACCTATTATCTCCTGACAAGGTCGTGGTTTGTAGACCCGCAGCCGCAGCGTTCCGTAGGACAGCGAGCCCTGGCGGGGCAACCGCTCGAGTGGGGCTCCACCGCCGGCCCCAACGCGGAAGCAGGCTTTGACCCAAGTGCTGCGTGGCAGGTACTCATCTCCGCCTGTAACCTTTCCACAGGAAAAAAATAGATGCCCGAGCTACCATCCAGCCGCTCGGACAGAACCTGCACCTGCCCAGGTCCCGGCGGTCCGTCGACCACCTCGGTTTCGGTAGCCCGCAGGACGGCAGCGATAACTCCACGGAAGGCGAGGCTGCAGTGCAGCCCCTGGCCAGGGCTGCCCCAAGCACCCCGCAAGAGTGTTGCTGCACAGTTGAGGCCACGAGCTCAGGGCTGTCTCATGGTTTGCCAAGCTTATACAATGACTTGGCTACCTTATGGTCATGCCGCTTATCACACGGTTGGCGCCTCGGACACGGGTTCTCGGCCCTTGATATATCCCATATCAGGACCCCAATAAGTGCCCTCTGCCGGACGGCCCGAAAGTGAGAGATCCTGTCAGCTCGGCCTGCGCAGCGCAGTCCGCCTAGGGAATGCGTGGCTCAAGGAACCGTTCTGCTTGAACGCGCCTTAGCGGGTTTCTTTTTTTTAAGCCAAGTGAAGCCCTCCCTCTTTCTGTGAAGGTTTCTCTTTTTTGAAGCGCTTGTTTGAAATCTGGAAGCGGACAGCCCTGAGCAGGGAAGCATCGTTGTGAGCCCGTCAGCTCGCTCCTTGGCGCAATGCCACGAGGGGCCTCGCTCGGGCACACTCGGTGCGGAGGGTGCGGTCACGCGCCTTGGCCAGCGGGGACAAGACGCATGCACGTCGCAGATGGGGCGGGCCGGGCGGGCTGAGCTGGTTGGGGACCTCCGAGCGCGTTGTCTGGTTGGCCGGTCTTTTGGGGGGCGGGACGAACATCACATGTCTTGTTCTGTACCCGCCCGCCCTATTGGGAACGTCGCGCCTTCGGGCGTGTATGGCCGTAGAGGCGGGCTCCCTCTTTCTGTGCAGGTTTCTCTTTTGTTTGTCTCCGGCAAGGGGGGCGTTGTCTCCCCTGGTCTCCGGCGTCGATACTGGGCAAAGGCGGCCTAAACCAACGTGCAGCACTTTATTGGGGAGGCCGGGCACGGATGCACGGTCTGCTAGACACCAGCAATGAAGGCCTTCACCTTTTCTTCCCAGAGCCACCTCCTCTATGTACCGGCCGCTGAGGGCAGCGGTCCTTTCATCTGCGCCTGCGCTGGCTAGTCCGGGAAGTGCAGGCCACGCACTTGCTGGAAAGCATAAATATATACTTCATAACAAAATGGTCCGGTTGACGCGTTCTTGCGCCTGACCTGGACTCCTGGAGTCCTGGGGCCTGCTTCCACTTGAGACTTAGCCACCCACTATTAGCGCTCGCTAAGTGGGGTGTGACCCCGCTAAAAGTTAGCTAAGAGGCGCGTGCTTCTATAGTCACCACGGTTGTAGTTTTACGCACAAGTTAAGTAGCCAACGCCTTCATACTCGAATGGACTTGCTGAGCTATCGCGACCGCGGCCGCGACACTGGGGTAGGCTCCATTTCGCGAGAATGCGACCTCAGCAGCGGCCTTGGCGGAAATCGAAGTGGCATTGCAATTTTTTGCGTTTAAATGATGCTGTAGTGACCGCAAAAGCACGTAAGTCGCTCGTCGAGAACTTACCACCTGACCAGGTCAGGTGGTAAGATTTTCGGATACCACAACAAGCTTCTTTCTGCATGCATTATTCATGTTCCGCTCATCCTTAAATGACGCTAAGGGCATGAAGGTGTGCAGTATAGAGTGCAAACGGTCGACAATTGTACTTAAGTGGCGCAAGTTACAGTAATTTTGGCTAGAAGTCCCTAAAAGTCGGGTGCCCCCACTTGCACAACTTTTACCCCCCACGTATCGCTAAAAGTCGCGCTAAGTCTCAAGTGGAAGCAGGCCCCTGGACGCTTAATTTTAGGCCACCGCACTAAAATTTGTTTCTGAGCAGGCGGTGGTTTGGTCGTTTGGGGGAGGGGGTTCGAGCCCCGAACAGGCTCGAGGCCAGTAGAGCACCCGTGTGCTTGGTTTTGTGAGCCGCTTCGCGGGACAGACGTGCCGGTTGCCTTCTTCGTTTCGATCTTTTGAATTACTCTCCGGTTGCCTCGGCGCGCATCCGCGCTGCAACGAAGGGCCCGCCGCCGTTGATTCACGGTTATGTGAAACGCGTTTTGCCCACCCGCCCGCCCTGTATGCAAGGGACTGCGGTGTGTTCGTGAGGTGCCTTTGTTGTCGCTGTGCAAGGGGGGGAGTGCGCCCGAGCTGAGTTGCAGACAAGCAAGCTCGGGCGGGCGAGCGCTGCGACCGGCTGGTCGAGATCAGGGAACAGTGGAGGGCATGACCGCCCAATGCGCCGGCCGGTGTGCAGCGCGGTCCTGGACATTTGGAGGCCTGGACCCTGGAGCCCTGGCTCCATATTGTTGACGGTTGTCCGTTGTTAAACCGATATGTACACAGTTGGGGGCTTGGGGCATCCATGCGATAGCTGCATCGCCCAGGCAAGAAACCGAGCATTCAGCAATGCCATAATTGCGCGCATCTCATCGCAATCACACAATCATCATAGTTACCACACGGCTTTTGAACGCAATATCAATACAAATAACCTGTCATGCTATTACGTGTCAGAACGCCGCGCTCAGGCCAGACAAGTACCGGCGACCAGCACAAATGCCACACCAAGCGCGCACACCTACGTGCACCGTGGCTCGCGGCCAGGCTTCAACGAACCTTATACGTGTGCACTGCGGTAAGGGGTGAACAGGCAGAAGCAACTTCGCGGGAGGACGTTGAGGACTACCAGCATCCTGTCTCTGTGGAGGAGGTGAGACCTGGACCGAGGGCTGTCTTGTGGGTGGGCACTGACAGGCGCACCCGTCAAGGAGGGTTCGGCGAAAGGCTGTTGCAGGCAGGGGGCTTGCTGTGGCTACGGGGTTCAAACAAAACCGTACATATCGGTGCCACAATGTATGCGGGATCACCCGCTGTGCTCCGTTCCGCCTTCACTCCGCCTTCAACCCAATGTTGCACGCCCCTATCTCCTCAGTTTCGGAGGATGGGCTACCAAATGGTGGATATGATTTGCGATTACTACTCGACCGTTGGGCAGCAGCGAGTCAAGCCGGGAGTGGAGGTGCGGTGGGCCGCGCCCACGCGGATACACAGGATGTCTTTGCTAGCTACCTCTTACACCTGTTTTCTGCACTCCGTCACGCATGCGTAACACACGCACGCACACACACGACGGCTGGGCAAATGGAAGGAAGGGCACGGGGTTGCGAGGCGAAGCGCCGGGTGGTATGGGGCGTCGAATGTTGCCATATGCTTGACAGCTCGTGCTGCACGCAGGGCGGTGCCTGGTCGCGCCGAATAAGAACCCCATACGGTAGCACGAATCCGCCCACGCGTTGCTGCAAGTCTCTCGTGCACCGGTGCTGGCCGTTCCGGCCGTCAGGTACCCCATCAGGCTCCTCTCCCCCGCCCCGCACCCGTCCGCAGCACGCCCCCGCTTCCACTGCGCCCGTGTCAGCCTCGTGCGCAACGCCCTGTCGGGCCGCACCCACGCAGCACAGGGCATGGCGTGCGGTGCCGCGCAGTGCCGTGCAGCGCCTTTGCCTCGCTGCACGCACTTCGCCCGCAGCACGTGTCTCTGTGCCGCACCCACCTCTCTTGCGATCCCGCCTCCCCAACCATGGCTCCCTCCGCAGCCGGGGTTCCTGCGCGGCCAGCTGCCCGCCAGCCCGCCGGAACAGCCCGAAGCCTTTGAAGACGTGCTCCGGGACGTGCAGGAGAAGCTGATGCCTGGTGTGTGATTGAGCGGGTGCGGGGTACGGCGGCTGGGTGCAAGGCCCTGGAATGGCAGCCCGCCATGACGGGGGCGACCCGGCCGGGTGGAGAGCGTATCCGCTTGTTGGAACTGATGCCTGTGGGCGCAGTCAAGCGCTAGCGGACGGGCGGCGGCCGCGGATCCGCCGTCGTCGGCCCTTTCCCTTCCCGGTTCCCACCCTGCCCCTCTGCTCACCCACCTGCCCTGCCCCGCCGCCCTATAGCCCCTCCACCACTGCGAACAGTTACAGGTTACAGGTTACACGTCCGTCAAAGCGAACGCTCATAGCTTCTGTGCTCCCGCGTCGCTCACCCCCTTGATGGTCTGCAGGCGTCGTCCACTGGCAGTCGCCCTCCTTCTTTGCGTACTTCCCCTCCAACACGTCCTTCCCCGCCGCGCTGGCGGACATGTGGGCGGGCGCGCTCAGCATGATCGGCTTCAGCTGGGCGGCGTCGCCGGTCAGCACCGAGCTGGAGATGGTGAGGTGGGCGCGCAGCGGGGCGCGGGGCGCGGGGTCGGCAAGCGGGGCGGAAAAGAGGGATTGTGGGACGGCGGCCCGCTGGGCCGGCGCGCCCCGGGCCAGCGGTGGAGGGTGTTGTGAGGTGCGGGGCGGCGGCATGCGGCTCCCGGCGTGCGTGGCCGCCGGTGCGGTGCTGGCGATCGGGCGATCGTACGCTCACGCGGCCCCGGGCGTGTGCGGCAGGGCTGACGTGGGCGCGGCAGTCCGGCGGGCCAAGGCGCGGCACCAGGCCCCGGTCTGCGCTGCACCACCCATTCGCTCGCCCTCGCTTCCCCCTCGCTTCCCCTCGCTTCCCCTCGCTCCCCCTGGCTTCCATGTGCCGCTATGGTGTGCCGTGCCTGCTCCTGCGCGCCCGTCAGGGCCCGCATACCCTTGCTCCTCCCTTGGTCCAGTGACCCGCAACGCCCCTCCGCGGCCAGCTGCGCTGCCCGTGACCCCCAACGCCCGCGTTACCCCGCTTCATCGCCCCCTGCCCCATCCGCCAGGCCGAAACCACCCGCTCGCAGACCGGGTACATTCGTCCTCGAACGCCCACCCACACGCTCTTACACACCTTCCTGCGCATGACGTAACACACCTTCCTGCGCCACCCCACGCCATCCCACACCTCGCACTCGCCGTGTCCCCACCCAGCCCCGTCATGGTACGATTCGACTCTGGCCCCAGGCTTTCTTGTCCGTAGCAAACGCACGCTCCCACCGCCCTTTTTGGGCGTACCTGTAAAGCCCCGTTTCCGCAACCGTTACGGCGACAATGCGCCGGCCGGCCCTGCGGCCCTCGGCTCCCCGCATTCGTGCTCTCCTCCCCCACCGCCCCACGCAGGCTCCGCACGCTCCCTCCCCCCCATCACCATGCCATTGCGTCACATGTCATCCCGCCCGAACTGGACTCCCTCGCCCCCCGACATCCGACCCCCCCCCCCGATACCCCCACAACCCGACACCCGACAGGCCATGATGGACTGGCTGGCGGAGCTGTGCGGCCTGCCGGCGGCCTTCCGCTGCAACGGCGGGGCCGGCCCGGGCGGCGGCGTAATCCAGGGGACCACCAGCGAGGCGGTGCTGGTGGCGCTGCTGGCGGCGCGGGCGCGAGCGCTTCGCGGCCGCGTGCAGGCCGACAAGCTCCGGCTGGTGGCGTACTCGTCGGACCAGGTGCGTGCCTGCCTGCCTGCGTGTGGAGCCAGGGCGGGACGGGTCGGGGCAGGGTGCGAGCTGTGAAGGAGTAGGTCGGGGAGCGCACGGTGCGTGGGGGTTAAGGGAGCGGGAGCGGAGCGGGCGCAGGCAAGGGGAGCTAAAGGGGAAAGGCAAGCGGGGGGCAACGAGCAAGAGGCGCCTGTGAGCGGGGCCGGGCCGGGCCGGGCGCGCTCCTGCCACAGCCCCAGGAGCCGTGCTGGGATGTGCGTAGTGCCGCCCTGTGCACCGGCCTCAGCGTCGCAACGCACGGCACCGGTGCACCGGTGTTCGTTCGCGGCACTCGGACACTCGCTACCCTCCCCCGCCAGTCCCGTAGCCAGCCGCTATATCACCTGTGCCGCTCGCTGCCGCCGGCCCCGGCGCTTCCTTCCCCGCGCATCGTGACGCGGCTGCCACCGCTGCGGCCGCCGTTCCTTGGTTGTGCGGCGTGTGTGTGTGTGTGTGTGTGTGTGTTGAAATGGAACGTGTGTGTGTGGTGTTACATCTCCGGGCCGACGCTGGCCAGGGGCGCTACCCGCCCCAACGCAAGACCACCTCAACGCCGCTAGGCGAGGGGTGTTGGGGACCGCTGTTCCTCCTTGCTCAACCCAAAGGGACAGCCTGCGGCCCTAAGCAACTGCAGCTGCCCTGCAAAACCCGCCGCAGTGCTGCCCCTCTGTCCGTCCGAGCAGCTGCTGCACACCTCAGTCCTTGCCGCATGGGGCCAGCCCCTAAGTGTGGTGCTGGTCACGCGTTTCATAGCAGTCCAAACAGAAATATGGGTCCAGATGGCCCGTTAGCCCGAGATACTGGCGACAAGGCATGTCCTGAGAGGCACCAAACCAGTCAGCTCGCCATCGGCACTCTCAAACGCGGCAGGCAAACGCAGAGCCCAACCCAGACGCGTCGCATGCGCGCCTGGAAGGGCTGTAGTACGCACATAAGCGGCACCTAACCCGACACGCACCAACGCCACCTGGACCCCAGTTCCACCCTCGCCTGTGGCCGGTCCGAGTGACCGCCCCACCCCCTGGCCTCCTGCCTCCTGCCTCCTACCCTTTCCCCGCCGCCCAATCCCGCGCTCTCGAGCCTCCCACGGTCCGGCATCTCCCTCCCCTCCCCTCCCAGTTGCACCCTCAAAGCCCATCATTCCCCTGGGTTTACCCCTCCCATCTCAATCCCTATGGGATCCGCGCACCGAAGTTACCCGTCCATCATCGATAGGATGGGGTGGTCGGGCGCTACGCCATCCCATCCCCGCCGTGGCACATTTCCCATTCCGTATTACCCCGCCGTGGCACGCCCAGTTCCGCAAAGCCCTTCAGCCGCTGCCACAGCTCCAGCACCGCACGCGCTTGTGTGTGTGCCGCCCGGCGCAGGCGCACTCGTGCTTCCGCAAGGCCTGCATGGTCGCGGGCGTCGACCACGTGCGGATGCTGCCCACCAGCGCGGAGCACAACTGGGAGCTGCAGCCGGAGGTGCTCCAGGTGGGGCCGGGGCAGGGGCCAAGAGGTTGGGTCTTGGAACATCCAGGGAAGCCTGGGGCGCGTGTCGTCCCCACCCCACTCGGGGCAGGGTGGGCAAGGGGGTGGCGGGGTTTGGGTCGCTGTGTTGGGCAGGTCTGGGGATCTGGGGCACCGGATCTGGGGCCCCGGTGCGACGGCAGGTCTTGGGCCCCGGTGGAGCGGTGCCGCTGGGGGTTGGGTGGAACCCACGGGGCTGTGCGGCTGTTGCGGCGGTGTGGGTCGTAGTCAGGGCTGCCCTGCGCTGCGTCACCACAGGCGCGCAGGGGCGCAGAAGCATGCGTGACTCATCGGGGCGGGCGGTCGCGAGATGGGCGGGATGGCCAGGCCGCCGTTGCATCCTCCCCCGCCACCCACCAAGCCTCATCATTGCCGCACGCGTAACAGTGCTCCAAAGCTCAGAGCACGTTTAGGATGCCCGTAGCTGTGGGAGTTTTCATGACCCTGCTGTGTCCTCTTGCGCCCTGCCCCCCGCTCCCCGCCCCCGCTCCCGCCTCCGCCAGGCGGCCATTGATGCCGACCTGGCCGCCGGGCTGCTCCCGTGCTTCGTGATGGCCACCATCGGCACCACCAGCTCGTGTGCGGTGGACCCCGTGGCGAGGCTGGCGCCCGTGGCCGCCAGGCGAGTATCGAACGGGCTTGGGAGGGCGGGCGGGTGGGTGGGAGGATGCTTGGTTGATTGGTTGGTTGGTTGGGATTGTGTCGGGCATCGTGTGTGACTGTTACAAATCGAATGTCAGAAAAGGTCGAATTGGAGACCCGTCGAACGTATGAGACTGGGTCTAACTAGTTGCGCTGGGCTGCAGGCAGACCGCCCGCAGTGAGCGTGTTCTGTGTTGCACTTTCCATCGCAAGCCGCACCCGGCCAACGCACAGCTTTCACTCCCCAGGCCACCCTGTGGCCCCTTGCAGACCAGGGCGCGACTGCGGTACCCGTGACGACAAGTCGTTTGCTTCGCGGCGTGAAGATTTGCCTGTCGTATGTCTTAAGCTCTCCCGCCCTTTGCGTTTTGGCGGCGCGTACTGCGACCCGCTTCCCACCTTCTCGGTCACCCCCGCCGCCGCCGCCACCTGCAGCTGCGGCGCCTGGCTGCACGTGGACGCCGCCTACGCAGGCGCGGCGGCTCTGCTGCCGGAGCAGCGCTCTGCGCACTTTGGCGATCTGGGCGCCGTGGACAGCTATTCGTTCAACCCCCACAAGTGGCTGCTCGTCAACTTCGACTGCTGCGCGCTGTGGGTGGCGGACGCGGGGCCACTCAAGGAGGCGCTCAGCCTCACGCCCGTGTTCCTGCAGGTGGGCCGGGGTGATGGCGGTTGGCGGTTTGTGGTTGGCTTTGGGGATTGGCGGTCAGCTGAGTTCCCGCCACCGATTCCCGTTCCGTGATGCATGCTCTAGACGGTATCCGTAACGCCAGGGGGGGTAGGCCGTGTTTGGAGCCGGCAACTCGCCGCCGGCCTGCCCACCCGCCCGCCTCCCCAGGCCACCGGCAACGCGCTCGACTACAAGGACTGGCAGATCCCGCTGGGCCGCCGCTTCAGGTGCGGCCGACCGCGGGAGTGCTTGCGGGTGGGGGTGGGCCGCCGCGTGCGGGGTCCCCCGCCTACCGGCACGGCGCTGCGTCGGCCTCGCGCCCTCAGCCGCCGCCATCACCAACGCGACACGTCGCGCCCTGCAGCAATGCATCCTATGCATCCGGGGCAGCAAGGGGCATCCGGTGATCGCATAGTCCTGCGCCCCCGAGCGAATGTCTTGCTACGGCGCGACCTTTGTAGATTGTCAAACTTCGTACGGGCCTGGCCTACTCATGTTGCATGTTACATGTACCCATCAACGCCTGTGTGACCATGGGCAGGTCGTGAGCCTACTCGGGCGCCCTCGCGTGTCGTGTCACGGGCCCCGCAGCAGGCCCGTGAAGCAGCAATACGGGTCCGTGCTGTGAAACCCGGCGACAGCGGCGCGCGCTTCACTTCCCCACCACGTGGCCCGCAGGTCCCTCAAGCTCTACTTCGTACTCCGCATGTACGGCGCCGAAAAGCTGCGGGCGTACCTGCGGCACCACATCGCGCTGGCGGCCGCCTTCGCGGCGGCGCTGCAGGCCGACCCGCGGTTCGAGCTGGCGGCGCCGCAGCGCTTCGGCCTTGTGTGCTTCAGGTGGGGCGGCTCACCGCATGGGGCTGCGGCTGCTCCTTCGGGGCCGGGGGCGGGGTGGAAAGAGTACCGGTAGTTGGTTTCAAAGCCACTGAGCGCGCCAAGTGTACGGTACGCTCGGCCAGCACAGTACCCACACAGGGCCAGAGGCGCCAACGCTAAACGTCGGCTGGTGGGTCCGGTCATGGAGTCGAGGACGGTAATTGACCCGTGGGTCACTAAGCTCCTACCCATCAACGTACCCCGTCAAACTCGCTTCATATCCTCGGGCCGTGACGCGTCTCCGCACCTCACGGTCTCCGACTCCGAGACCCCTCGCCCCTCCCCCTCGCCTCAGCCCCAAGAACGCCTTCAAACCATCTGAACCCCATCCCGACGGCCCAACCCCCGCAGGCTGCGCGACGTGCCCCGCCAGGTCAACGCCGCGCTGCTGGAGGCGGTCAACGCGAGCGGCCGGCTGCTGATCATCCACACCGAGCTGGGCGGCGCCTACACGCTGCGCCTGGCGGTGGGCAGCGCCAGCACGCAGCTGGAGCACGTGGAGGCGGCGTGGGAAGTGATTAAGGGGGCCGCGGATCAGGTGCTCCGACAGCACGCCGAGCGCACCGCGGCGGAGGCGCCCGCGGCGGTGCCGGCACGGGCGTAGTCGCCGCCTGGAAGATAAGGGGGCAAGGGCGTTTATGTGTCTGATTGCGCGGAGGGCTAGGCGCTAAAGCATATGAGGGCAGCGGTATGAGACAATGAGAGGAGTGGAGCAGTAGAGAGAGAGTGCGGTGTTTGTGAGCGCGTGCTGGAGTGGAGCGACGAAGGGGAGCGCGAGCAACGCGGCGAAGTTGGCTGCTGCTGCTGTGCTATGTATTGCCCCCGGGCATTTATGACGATGCACTGTGCTGCACTGTACTGTTGTGGAGCGCCTTCGAGCGCCGTAGGGCGCACACGCTTCTCATGAGGAGTTCGATCCTCAGTGATTACACGGGCCACCGCCAGGCCTGTTCCCTAGCCGACATTCACCAACAAGCTGCACGGCCGAAACATCAACAGGTCACACTGCACGGTCCGTAGACGAGGGATACAATATGGTACTCCGCATTTCTCTCCCCCAAGAAAATGGTCAGCGTAAGCGGCCTTCCCCCCCCACCCACACTTGAATGGTAACCCCAACCAGACTGACAGGCCTTTGATTCCCGCCAGCAATCATGGCCCGCGCATGTGTTGGTTCGGACATACCGGTACGCATACCATGCGCGTACGCGCCGGATGACGATGACGTTGATGTCGGCGGCTCCATGGGTATTTAAACGTGCGCTGCATATGTACCGGGCTAACAGGGCATGGACTTCGGTTCGCGAATGCATAACACGAAGTTTCAGCTGCTGCTCAGCGCAAAAGGCGGCGTAATGCGAGGTCGAATAATCCGCCGTTTTTCCACGCTGCATCATCGGCACACGGTCCAAGTCACGCCCCTGCAGCTCTCGTGGCCGCTCTCACCTGATGTACCCACAATCACAACCGCAGCATGTACCGTATGTAACGGCCCTGTAGGACCACGAGGCGCAGGACCAAGAAAGGGCGCATGCCAGCGCATGTCGCTTGGAGAGGGCGCTTCACGCGCGTCACCCCCTCGCCCGCCCGCTGGTCAGGCCAGGTCCGATGCTCACTCCTCCGACGGGGCATCAACCGGTCTCCCCACGTGCCTGTCCGTTGGCGAGGTGTCCGTTTGGCGACCTCCGCATCCCATCACGCTCCTCGATGCTGGTCGTTATGCAAACACACAATGCACATTAAAACCAAGTTCGTTTCAGTGCCAACACACACACACAATCGGATCCTCGTGCCTTAACCGCGGCGTACGCTTTCCGACTCACGGCGACGCCTCGCCCTTGCCCACTGACAGCGATCGCAGCCGCTCCGTGTACACGTCGGGCATCGCGGCCACGGGCGCGCCGTCCCAGCCGGGGAAGTGGCACGTGAAGAAGTGCGGCTCCTGGCCCGCCTCCACCTCCACCAGCGCCGCCACACCCTCGCGCCGGGCCGCCGACAGGTAGCGGCCCGCCACGTCGCGCGCGCGGGGCCGCTCGTGCGGCTTGCACGTGCGGCCGTACCACACGTACAGCTGCATGCGGCGTCGTACGGCACGGTGAGGATGTACGGACGGGCGGTACGGGCGGAAGTAGGATGTGTGTAAGCGAAGATGGGAAACACTTGGTGGGACGATCCAGCCGCTCCATAGCTGCCTACCCACCGTCCGGCCCCACCCATCCGCCCTGCTCAAGAAGGCAATGTGCCCTTAGTCTGTGATTTTGGTTTTGATCCACCACATCACGCGCGCCTGCCCCAGCCCTCAACACTCACCTCCCCGTGCCCCGGTCCCACTCCCGTGCTGCTCCACCAGCCAACCACCATCCTCACATACGTCCCCGCCCCTGCGCGCCCCCCACCCCCTGCGCGGCCCCCCCACCCCTGCGCGGCCCCCACGCGCCCCCACCCCTTACCCACCTCTGCCCCGGTGTCCAGCAGCATCACGTCATCGCCCACCAGGCTGTCCTGCGAGAAGGCCGTGTGGAGCTCCACCTTGAGGCCGCGCCCCGCGCAGTCGCGCAGGTGGAACAGCTTGGGGGCGCAGTTGGCGGGCCGCCGGCCGGCGGAGGCGGGGTAGTCCGCGCGGCCGCCCAGCGCCTCCCAGAACGACTCCGGCTCGGAGCCCTCCTGCGCGCGGTTGCGTGGGGCGAGAATGCCGGGGCGCGGTGCGCAGCGCTCGCGGCACAATTACAGCTTGCAGCAAAGGCAAGCGTGTGACGGATATGAGGTATTTAGTGATTCAACTCCGATGGACAGTAGACTGCCGTATCCGAATGGCGTGAAGTTGACTCTGAAAGTATGCTGCGGTCCCCGAGTGGGCTGACTATTGCCGCCGCTTCCGCGGCCCCTTTAGGAGCTGTCAACGGTGCGCAGCGGCGCAGGATACAGACGACAAAGGCCCCGTACGGGCAGGCGGAGCCCAGGACCGAGCACTCGCCTGTACCCGTGTGGGCAGCCGTACCCACTGCCCAGAACTGCCCGGCGCCTTGCTGCGGTCGCTCCACGCTGGCGCCAACAGCCCATAACCCACCTCGACCGTCACCACGGAGTTGCCGGCCGCCAGCGCCGCCGCCACAGCCGTCGCCACCTCCCGCTCCGCCGCCGAGCTGCCGCGCCCCGTCCATAGTACCACCGGCTCCGCGCTACCCGCCGGCGCGCCGATCTCGGTGGCCCGCTCCAGCACGAACGAGTCGCCGCCGCACAGGCTGGACGCCACGGGTGGCATCTCCACTGCAGGGCGCGGGGGTGGGGTAATGAAGAAAGCGGGAATCTGGAGTGCCCATCGGACACAACACATTCGAGCCGTACGCAGCCTCAACGCACGAGCCGCGGCTGCGTGGCCGTTACAGACTCAAGAGGCGAACCCGGAGGCAGTTTGACAGCTCCTTCACGGTCACAGCGAGTCAACCTCGGTCAGGCCTAAGGTAAACCCAAAGTGAGCCGTTGGCAAAGGGCCACTGGATCAGCCTGGTACGGCAGGGTACGGCGCATGCGCACAGGCCTTGCGGCGAGCCGTCGGCTTTTTGGGACCCTCAAGGTGTCCATGCCATGCCAGGTGCCAGCGCGTGGCCCAGCCCCTCCACGCCCGCTCGGTGCTGAAGTTTCAGTTTTACAGGTCGACAACGACTGCACCAAGACCACCACAATACTGTCTACTTCGTACGCGATTCGGTGTCCGCGACGTGACCAGTTTCCCTTCTTTCTTATATCCACGCCCGCAAGCTCCTTTTCCCATCGCTATTACCCGCGTGCGCCACCGCCACCGCTTCTCCCTTGACCTGGAACAGGTGTACCCCGGGCGGCGAGCGGCCGGGTGCCAGGTTGGAGGGGCGCGGGCCGCTGCGGACCATCATGGTGCCCCTGCGAGGCAGCGCAAGCGAACAGAGGAGCAGGTGGCACCGCGGCAGGTGGCAAGTGAGGCCGCGAACATGACACGGGCTGCGGCGAACCACACAGACGCCGGCGTTCTCTGGTAGGTGGGTCACCAGTCCAATCAGCTCGCGAGCAGGCTTGTTAATGGAGACATGGACTTGCACCAAAGAAGTTCCAGAGCCCCAAGAAAAGGGAGGTATCGACCAGCCGCCAGCATCCGTTCTCCTGGCACTCCCCTGCCGGCGCCTCCAAGTGCTTTCTGTGCTTCACATTGGCCTCAGTGACACACGTCGCTGCCGCGCAAAGGTCGCCTTCCTCCACGAGATGCCAGCCAGTCCCTTCCGCACGAACCTCGCCGGCGCCGCGGCCCCCGCCGCCCTTTCCCCCACGCCACCGTCACCCACTTGAACAGGCGCACAAAGTGCTCGGGCTCCAGGTTCTGCTCCACGCGCACCAGGCTGGAGCGGCCCGCGTACTTGGCACGGTGCAGGTCGGCCGCCATCACCGCAGCCGCGCCCGCCTCCAGCGGCCCGCAGCGGCGGCCCTGCCACTGGTACACCGCGTACCGCATATCGGTACCGTCTGGGGCCAGGAAAGGGGACAGGGGGCACATACGCCACAAGTTATAAGTGGTATGGCTATCATTGATGAGGTGACCGCGTGCATGGTGCGGTATGGGCGAGCATCCCGGCCGAGTAGCACCCCGCATGGGGGAGACGCCCCGCATGCGCGAGACGCCCCGCATGAGGGTATGGTGGTCGCATGAGAAAGGGTGGATACGCTGGAGGCAGATCGACGTGAGGTGCTGGGAAAGGCAGTGGACCATGAGCACGACAGAGCTGACGGCGGAGGGTGTCCATGTCCGCTGTACTGCACCGCAGTCCCGCGCACCTTTGGATGTGGAGTACGTGTGCAGGACGATGTACGACGCCCCGTCATAGAACTGCCCGACCTCCTGTCGCGGGAGCTCCAGGGAGCTGGAGCCGGTCATCACCCACACCTGCGCGCACGTCGCAGTTTGGGTTTGCGCGCGAATTTAGGGACGACAACTAGGCACAGCGGTAACTGGTTCTGAAAGGAGCGGTTGCCATAGGAAACATGGCGTTGATTAGGTGGCCTCGCAACACGCAGGCTCGCAAGCAACCCGATACGGCTCCCAAGGCCTACGCATGGCGCATGTGTGCCAACAGTCCAATTCCCTGCTCTCAGCCTACGGCGTTGGGAACCGCAGTGTGTGGCTGCGCCGCACGAGGCTACCTGCATCCTGCTGGCCGTGAGCCGCGCGTACGCCGCGTCGAGCGACGCCGCTTTGGCATCGGCCGCCGCGCCGCCGCCCCGATCCGCCTCAGCTGTCAGGGCAGCCATAGCAGCGGCCGCCTCCTCCGCGTTGTACGGCTGGTCGTCTGTGATGGGCGAGGGTGTTGACATTCAACACAACCTCACAGTACGCAGCGACATGGCTATGTCTCGGGCGCGAGGAAGGATGAGGTCCGGTGGCAGCACGCCGTTACGCGCGAGTCGCAGCCACACTTCCCCCACACATGTACCGTATCGCTGCCCCTGCCCCTAGCCCTAGCCGTACGGGGTGCTGTACATACAATCCCTGCCATGCACGGCCAGGGCCTTCCGGCTAGCGACCGACCCGGGTCCCCGCAGCACCTCCCACCCACCTGTGCCTTTCCCGGGCCCCGGGATGGGGTTGCCAAAGGAGTCGCGGCCGGCAGAGCCGAACGACGTCAGCGAGCCGCCGTTGGCTGCGGCGCCCCAGTCCGCAAAGAAGGTCGCGAAGATGCCGGGCTCGAAGCGCGCCTTGACGGCCTTGATCACGGAGCTGGACGGGAGCCCCTGTTGCTCCGCGAAGCGGGAGCCCACCTGAAGTGCAGCAACAGGGCGTGACATGGGCGACTTGAGCGCTCACTTGCGTCAAATGCAAGGGAAAACTCTGGAGCGACGCAACAGGCCGCGTCCTATTCGCACCAGCCCATCAGCCAGTAAACTCTTAGCCAGTTCTGTCCCGATTGCTTTGTGCAGCTTATGACACAGGCCACGCGAAGCAGAGATTCAGCTGTGTTCATTCGAACTGGGATGCCGCGCGGCCAGCCCCGCGTCCATTCTTCACGCCGACGTTCGCTGCCCCTGTTCGGGCTCCCAACCCAGAGCCCGCCGCTGCACACCGCAGCCCCTGCCCCTGCCGCCACGCCCTGGCACAAACGTGAAAGAAACACATCTTGCAGTGGCCAGCCAGCAGCGTGCTAGGCCGGCTTCGCCGTCCCACACGTCTGCCGCGTTCACCCGGGCCCCAACCGACGGCATCCCGTTCCCAAGCACCTGCAGTGGCGGCAGGGCGCTGCTGCCGCACACGTGGCCGGTCCACACCCACACGGCTCCGGCCGCCAGCAGCACAAACTGGCCCGACGGCTCCAGCATGGACGCGCTGAGCGGGGCGCCTTCCGCGGAGACCTGCTCAAAGCCCTGTCCGTCGGCCGACACCTGTGGGCATTTGCGGTGGCAGCGATGTCGGCGGTAGCAACCACAGCGGCGGCACGGGCGACGGTGGTCGGCGCCGCGCACCGTGCCGTCGTCGGGAGCGAGGGCGCTGTGGTACGTGTGAGGCACGTGTGTGGAAAGGGCGCGAGGCCCTTCAAGACGCATGTCGGCCTGAACGGGTAGCCCACTGGAGAGACGAGGGTTCCCGAAGGATAGGTCGGCAGGGCTCTCCGAAACCACGACGCTGAGACAGGTTGTCACGGTGCCATGCACGCAACACACGGACTCAGCCCTTAGCTCCAAAAACGCCTGGCAGGATTTCCTTCGGCGCACCTTGAACAGCCGCGGCGGCTGCAGCAGCGCCGGCGGCGGCTTGTCCAGCTCAGCGTCGCGGATGGCGCTGGGCTCGGGGTGCACCTCGCAGCCCAGGCGGCGGTAGAACTCGAGCGCCTCCGTGCTCACGTTGTCGCCATCGTCCAGAACGCTGAGCTGCGGGCGGGGCAGGACGCGAGGGGGGGGGTCGAGAAGGTGGCCCAAGAGTTATGGGGCACTCTCTGACGGGACTGGCACCGCAAGTATAAGCTGTGTGAGGGGTCGCCGGGCAAGCAGCAACGCGAGGGTGGGGTGGGGGGCTGGCGGGGCTCAGGGACCGGGAGCGCGACCTGGCTCTGGGTGGAGTAGAGGCGCGGATGGACGCTTCTGGCGGGGCATCCATCGGCAAGCGTTCTGCCCAACGTGGACGCGCCATCTGGCACCCACTACCCGCTCTGCACTGCCCACCCGTCCCGAAGCGCTTCCCAGCCCTGGCCCTCCGCTCCTCCCAACCTGCAGGCGGCCCTCTTACTCGCCGTCCCGACCAACCGCAAAGCCCACCCTGCCAGGACCACGTGCAACAAACTGCTCTACCGCACCTTGATTCCCGTGCCCTCCTTGAAGGCGTTGGCCGCCTCGACGGCGCGCATCTTCTCGCGGATGTTGGCCGACGTGCCGTGCCACACCCACAGCAGGCGGCCGCCCACGTCCTCCAGCAGGAAGCAGTCCCCGTGGTTGAGTGAGGACAGCGCGCAGGGCACCTCAAACACCTGTGCAGGGCGGAGCAGGTGCCCTGAGATGGAGAAGCAGCCACAAGCTGCTGCGCAGAGTTGGCAGGAAAGAGAGTCCTCCGAGAGCTTGCAGCGCTGGTCCCGTGGCTAGGACCCCGGGAAGGACAGGCGCCGACAGGCAGGCTGGCCGGTTGGTGTGCGGAGAAGACAGAGCTTCCTGCTAGAAGTCAATGACGGCGTTGCCATGGGTATACGTCACGGTCCTGCAGTTGGAAGCAGTGTCCGTCCGGGGCGCGGTACAGTACGCGGGCAAGAGGTAGTCTGCAACTGCAGCGGAGGCCCGTAGTCCCTGACCCGATGCCAGGGCACGCGCAGTTCGTACCTGCCACGCACCACCACCCTGACTGGCAGGGCCTCGGCGCGTACGCAGGAATGTAAGGTGCATCAAAGGGTCCCGCTCACGTAGCAGCCTCAAACCGACGGCGCGATACACAGCACCCCGACGGTCCTCGCTCCACCGGCAGCCCTGGCACCCCGCCGTCAGCCGTCAGCGCACACTCTTCAGGCATGAACGTCCATTCCTGGATGCTGCTGCGCCAAGCAAGCGCGCTGCGCTGCCTGCAGACACGCCCCCTCACCTGCACGTGGTGAATGCACCTATCGCATACCTCACGTCACACACCTGCACGCAGGTCTTGTTGGGGCTCTTGATCTGGTAGAGCCGGATGGGGCCCTTGCCGCGCGTCGCCGCGGTGTCCTTGAAGCCGCTTGCGTGCCCGCCCGCCAGGTACCTTAGGCGCGGAAACAGGCGCAGGAACTCTGGCGACTCGGAGCCCTGTTACATGGGAGGGCATGGGCACCGCAGAGCGTAATTGGGGTGCACCCACAGCTTAGCAGCTCTGGGCGCGGGGGGCATGCCGTCCGCCACAGCGGGGGGGGGCGATTGCCAGCAGAGGATGCCGCGCCTCCTCTGCACTAGTATGTTGCCGCTGATGCGCCTTGCTTGCGCCCGGCATCCCCAGCATTCCACCCAGCATACCACCCAGCACAGCAATCGATAGGCACCTGCGGCTGCCGGAACTGCAGCGGCCCGCCGCCCAGAGCGTCGTCCAGTTGCGCAGCGAAGATGGCGACACTGCCAGCCTCATCCTGGGAAGAGCGGAGCGGCAACCGCAGGGCAAGCAGGGCGGGACGGGGCAAGGGCTGACAGAGGCAAGAGACAAGGGCGCTGGGCTGAGACGCGAGTGGAGGGACGAGGGAGGGTTATAAATTGCACCCGTACATTACCAGCAATTGATGCCGGTCCCGCTAGCAAGGCCCCACCAGGTCCAAACCCGACCTGCGTGGCATCTTTGCCAAGCCAGAAGTGTATGTGGTATCGCAGGCTGCCGTTGGCCAGGAACGCGTCGAGCACGAGGTAGCAGTCGCCTGCACAGCGGCGTGGCCTGAGGCACTTGCGTGGGCCGCATTTCCGCACCAAGAGTGTGGTTACCCACCGCTGAAAAAATTTCCTAGGTCTTGCTTTGACTCCTCTGTAAGACTGAAGTCCTTTACGCGCCAGACGCGCAGGCCAGCCTTGCTCCCGACCCCAGTCCACACGGGAGCCGAAACCGGCATCTCCGGTGGTGTGAGCTTTACGCCAGCAGTAATGCAACGCTGGTGTGAACTGGGCTGCCTGATCACGCGCGGGAGTAGAACGTCGGCAGTAGCTTTCGACACAGTCCCGCAGCCTGGTATGTTGCCTGCACTTCGACAAAGCACCTAACCTAACCTGCCGTTGACCGGAGCGAGGGCGGAACTGGAACCAATGCGGAACCCCAGCACGAGGCGACGGACCAGTAAACCGTACGGCTGTGCGTCGACGCGCTGCAGCAAATGAACATCCGTGCATTTCGCCGCACAGCCATCCCAACAGCCAATTGGACTTGGTGCCAATGACGCATGTCCAGACTCCCCATCAGCGAGGCTGCCTTGCGTTCAGACTGAAATGACGGGAATAATTTTGTTGCTAACAGAGCTAGGAGCATGGAGTAATGCGCACCCAAGGTTTTGCGGGCGACCATGTGCCTCACGGCGCAAAGCATGATATCCTCACATCCTAGCTAGCAAAAATCAAGGCAGCTGACATACAGCCTTGTGCACTTGGATATGCAGGGGACCGGGTAGTGCGGGACTTCCAGGATGCGCACTGTATGCATGCGGTGAATGACACGTGGGTGCAACCGGTATGCCTGATACGCTGGCTTACTAATGATGCATTCCACGGTGATAATCTTAGGGCGCTGCGGCATGTGCCATAGGTTTTGGAAGGGTTTGGAAGCTACCGCTCATTTGGTCGTCCTCCGCCTGACCGCCTCAAGACAGCCGACCTCGTCCTGCGCTCGGAGAGGCAGTGCTTCCCTTCCTCAACGTTCTGGCGCGTCCTGCCCTCCACT
Source organism: Gonium pectorale (assembly GCA_001584585.1). Taxonomy (NCBI): domain Eukaryota; kingdom Viridiplantae; phylum Chlorophyta; class Chlorophyceae; order Chlamydomonadales; family Volvocaceae; genus Gonium; species Gonium pectorale. The sequence goes on from LSYV01000057.1 coordinate 294,622, forward strand.
GCTCGACGGCAGCTGTCGCCGCCGCATGTGCTTTGGCGTGCTGCCCGCCAGCACTAGTGCCGCCGTGCGCCACAAAGACTTTGAAGGCCCGTGTTACCCTTGCCATGAAGACAGAGGTCTCTGCCCCCGAATTTTTCGCGCCGCCCTGCAGGCTGAGCCCTGGGTCATTTCTGAGCCCTGGGTCATTTCTCGGCAAGCCTCCAAGCTCTGGCAGGGACACCGCGGTAAGCTCAGTAAAAAAGAGAATCAGAAACGGGGAAGGCAGCCTCTACGGACATACACACCCGAAGGTGTGATGTTTCCAGCAGGGCGCCGAGTACAGGGCATGCATGGCGGGCGAGGTATACGAGAAGACGCCCCCTGGAGGCGCTGGAGGCGCTTCTTCTTATCGTATAGTGTAACACACACGGCCTTAGGACAGAGCCTTCTTCTTAGGTGAGCCAAGAACGCCAGCCTAGCCGGCAGCCCGACTCAGGCCTGATCAACCTGCAGTCAGCTGTTTGGTAACAGCTACCGGTATGCAGTAGCGCAGCCTCAACTTCGCGGTGCAACTGCACATCGTCGGAGAGCACGGGTTCGCACCGCGTGCCAAGCCGCAGAGCCAGCAGCCGTATCGGTGCCGCCCGAACCGTAGGCGTGCTGCTGCCGCGCCCGCCCGCGCGTCCACAGTTCGGTCACCCAGTGGGTGGATGAGACGATTACTGTTGCTGCACTGTCGCTGCCGGACAAAATGCTTCAAAGAACGGCAGTCTCCGCTGTTCTGCATCTGTGTACCCTCACACGGTGACCCTGTCCAGCGTCCCAACACCCCACACATGATCACAATCCATAACATGCGGCATATCGTCGCGCTGCTGGAGGGCTTCCAGTTGCTCGTGGAGCCCGCGGCCTTTTTTGGCCGTTGGAAGCAGCGGCCGTGCAGTTTCTCGGCGAACATCATGCGCAGAAAACATAAAATTTCCCGTGCCAGAAAGCAAGCAATTCCCGGTCGCCCGCCGAACAGTGCGGCAGGTGCGAGCCTTGTGCGAGGCCAAGGCATAAGCACCGCTTAACATCGCTTAACCATGATTATTTGCCTGCATATGTTTGTGCCTGTCACTCAACTGGTTGTCGCCACCACCAGCTTTGAACGCCCGCTATCCAAGCCACATCCCATGTGCTGCACGCTATGTCAAAATATATAAGAAATGCAAGAGCAGCATGGGCTGTAAGCCCTCGTAGTACCGGTACGTCATTTTTAGCTACGGAGGAGGGACGACCCCTGGGCAGCTTTGCGCTTATGTAGAAGGCTGTACATACATGTGCATGCAGGCATGACACAAGCCTCCAATAACTAGAGAGCTGTATCGCATTCACCAACATGTGCCTCGCGCCTCCCCCCTTCCACAAAGCATTTTGGGACGAAAATTGATCCTTAAAATGGTAATATACGAGCCTTGTGCGAGACGAGTTTGGCCATGCGCCCGTGTGGGCTTCGCCGTGGAAGCTTCGCCGTTATATTATTGGCAGTCCTGCCGGCTGCATGGCAGGCTCGCGCTCAGGCGCAGGCTCGGAGTGTGCGGCCTGCCGAATGGCTCGGCAGTTGTGCGGCCGAGGGCCTTGGGGACTCTGGCGGACCCTGGACACTCTGCACGGTGGCGGAGAACCTTAGCTTGACCAGCGGTGGAAGTCCCGCCGGGCTCACGCAACCGCTGCTGGTGCAGGGCGCGGTGTGTGACGGACAGGCCACGCTGGATATGGGCAGCAGCGCGGTGGCCCTGTTCAGCACCCAAACGCCAAATGCCAGCGTCACGATTCGCGGCCTGCGGCTCGTCGCAGTGGCACTGCCAGAGAGCTTCCCCCTTCCCGCCGCGTCCTTCCTGGCTCTGCGCGCCTTCTCCATCGGGGCCGCAGCCGTGTCCGTCGGCAGCACGGCGGCGGCAGGCCCGCCTCTGCGGCTGCAAGACGTCGTTATCGTCACGCCCTCCTGCCGTGCCTTGGCAATCCACCAGGACTTTGCGTGCCGCAACTCGCCGTCGCCCAACTTCACCGTCGCGCCCGGGTCGCTGCACGTGCTGTCCTTCGCGTCGCCCTCCGTCTCCGCCGTCAACGTAACCCTGTGCTGCAGCGGCGCTCCGCCCCCGCCGCAGCCCTGCACAGCGCACGTCGTCAATACCGCGGCCGACCTGGCTGCTGCGCTGGCGCCTCCGTCCTCGGGGCCCGTCTCCGTGCCCGACCCGCGCGCCGGCAGAAGCACCTTCTCGGAGGTTCCCATCTACGTCCTCCTAAACCGCAGCGTCGCCCTCCGCGACGCCTGGGAGGTGTTGCGCGCCGCGCCGGACGCTCGCACCACCGGCCTGTCGGAGGGGCTCAAGTACACCAACCCTCTCATCATCGCAGGGGCCACCCCCGGCTGGGCCGGCTGGGCATCAACCGACCCCGGCCCCGCCACCGCCGCCAGCGGTGCCGCGCCTGCCGCCGCCGGCACCGGCGCTTACCTGTGCGCAGCGCAGTCCGCCGGAGGCGCCTGCTACCAGCCCCCGCCCACCACCCTGGACCTGGGCGGCACCTCCTGGCTCATGCCCCTCACCACCGACTCCCACGTGCAGCTGCGCAACCTGACAGTCCTCAACCCGCCCCTGGCACCAGCGTCCCAGTACCCTTTCGGCCTCCTGACGCTCCCGCTATGGACTTTTGGCTTCAAGCGGCAGCTGGTAGGCCAGCGCAACAGCCGCTGGGTGCTGGTGGGGCGCGGCCTGGCGTTGGTGCTGCCGGCCGAGGAGCTGGCGCTGTGGCACGCGGACCTGCTGGGCGTGGGCCGCGTGCCGGAGGAGCTGGCGGGCTGCGGGCTGTGCGCCGTGGCCAACGGTCTGATGATGGTCGAGCCGGCGTCCTACATCGACGACGGCGATCAGGTGGGCGGGGCGGGGCCGGGGTTGGTTGCCGCTGTCGCTGCGGCTGCGGCTGCGGCTGCGCGGTAAGGATGTGGCACGGAGCGTGCGCCCCATGCGGTCCCACACGATGAAGCGGGCGAGAGACCGCGGAAGTCGCAAGCTGGGGGTAGACCTGGACACAGCCTCGTGTAGCATGGCGACTGTTTGTGCGTAGGCCGGTAGGCGGCGCCTGGTTGCAGCGGGGCCTCCTGCCGCCTGCTCCCAGCCGCTAGGTCCGCCGCCGCGTGCCCCCCCCCACCTGCGTCCGCAGGACCTCAGCACCGGCGCGGCCCTGGGCATGCCACTGGCCGGCGGCGGGCTGTACCTCCCCAAACTCAGGTCGCGCTACTACGGCCTGTTTGTGTTCGAGGACGCCCTGCTGATGCCGCAGCGGCTGCCGCCCGCGACGTCCAAGGAGACGGGCGCGTGCGAAGCGCCGATGCTGCGGCAGCAGCAGGGCGACATCGGCGGCGGCGGCGGCGCCGCGGCCTCGGTTCGGTCGTGGTCCTGGCCGCGGCCCCGGCCTTCTCCGCTGTCGCCGCTCTGCCAGCTGCGTGGACCCCTGGCAACCCAGCCCGAGCGTGTGGAGAACGTCGCGCAGACGTGGGGCGTTCTGTCGCCCTTGGATCTGACGGAGGGCGTGGGGACCGGCAACGCCTACGTACCCGATCCGTACGGAGGGGGATTGACTGTCGTCTTCACTGGCGACTCTAAGCTGCGAGTGGCGCTTGAACCTCAGCGCTCCGTGTTCTCGGCGTTCGCGTGCTACCAGGTGGGCGCGGGGGGGGGGCGGGTAGCGGAGGCTGCTGCTGCGCGTGGCGGCGCTCGTCGCATGGCGGGGAGGGCGCACGCGGCGACGCCCCGGGGCCTGCGTGATTACGCCCGTGTGCAAGCATCGCGAGCGCACTCGCCCTGGTGCAGCGTCTCTCTCTATCCGTCTCTCATAGGTTATAGCACAATGCGGTGTCCCCTGCTCCCTGTTTGATGCCCCGCCTGGCCGCACATCCACGCAGGCGCAGACGGCCGGTGCGGACATATGGCTCGGCGACCCCCTCCGCCCGCGCCTGCTAAACCTGATGCTCGTGCCCGCCGTCTCCAACTTGTGGGGTGCGAACGCCTCGCTCACACTGCGGCAGCTGGTGCTGGGAGGCCTTGCGCCGGCGGGGCTCCACCCGTCGTCGGCCGCGGCCCTGTCCGCAGGCAGCGCTTTGGGGGCAGCGCAGGCGGCGGGTGCGGGTACGCAGGCGGCGGAGGTCACCGGCGCGCCGTCGGAAGGCTCGTCGGCAGCGGCACCCAGCCAGCCATCCGGCCGGAGGCTGCAACTGTCCCGTGCGGGCAAAGCTGCCACGCACTGTGTTGAGACGTGGGAGCTCTCTCACTCCCGTCGGGGGCGCCGCCTGGGGCAGTACATGAACCGTTACGGAAATTACACGTTCCTGGGGCCGGCCCCGGGGGTTGACCCAACGGGCGGCCTGCCCGCCGCCTTGACCAACTTCACGTCGTGCTTGTGGGCCCTGGACATGAACCGAGCGCCGCCCTCACGCGAGCCGCCACCGGCTGCTGCGGAGGAAGCGACCCCCGGCGACCCGGGCAACACAACCGGAGGAGGGGATGCCTTCGCCCTGTGGCCGCGGGCCTTCCTTGACTCCGTGGTGCTGCTCGTGCCGCCGGGGGAGCTAGCGGTCCTGGCGGCGGCGTGGGCGGAGCGGCTGGGAACTGGCGGCGGCGAGGCGGACTCAAGGCCGGGGTACGAGGTGGTGGCATCGCCGGGCGCCGCCGCCGACCCAGCCCTTGCGAGCGCGGCCCGACGGGAGCTGGAGGCCGCCATTTCGGCCTCGCGGCTGGCAGCGGGCGCCACGGCTGCGTCCCTCCAGCGCCTCACGACGAGGCTGCTGGGCATGGCAGGTCCCGGCGATGCCGCTGAGGGCGCCGCAGCGCCGGCTGCGCTGGCCTTTGAGTCGTTCGAGTGGTGCGGCCTGGCGGGCCGCAACGTGACACTCGCCGCGGAGCTGCTCGCATCCTGGCAGGTGGCGGACATGCCCCTGTGGCGTGACCGGCTGTGGCACCCTGATGGTTTGGAGCTGCCCTTGGCGGTAGCGCAGAGGCAGCAGCAGCGGCAGCAGCCGGCACCGCTGCCGTCGTCGGCTGGGGGGCCCGCAGCGCCAGCGCGACCTAAGGCGCCGCCGTTGAGCAATGTGCGCAGCCCGTTGGCCCCGCAGCAACAGGGGCAACAGCAGCAACAGCAGCAACAACAGCAGCAGGAGCAGCAGGTGCAGCAAGAAGCGCCAACGGCTTACAAGGCAGCCCGCCAACCAAGCATGGCCACGGCTGCGGCGCTGGCAGCATCCCTTGCCACCTCCGTCTGCGTCGCGGTGTGCCTGGGCAGCGTCTGGCTACTGTGGCGGCGGCGGCGACGGCGGCAGGGCGCCACCGCCCTCGTCGGCGGCGTCGCCCGCCACGACTCCGACGGCAGCGACCAGCCCATCTCCAAGGGCCACCGCGCCGCCTCTCCCGCGGGGGGGAGCTGTGTGGAACGTGGGGAGGCGGCAGTCCCGGGCAGCGGCGCGGCGCCGGGCTGGCCTCGCCTCGCCTGCATGCTGGCCGACATCCTGGCAGGCGGCAGCAGCGGCGGCCACAGCGGCAGCGGTGGTGGCAGCGTTGCGGGCCAGGGCTCGGATGTCCACCCTGTCTGCGGCCGCGACGGGCAGGTCTCTCGCGGCGCAGTGTCTTTGGAGCTGGGCCCACTGGGGGGACCGGGCGGCAGTTGCGCCGCCGCCGCGAACCGCAAGGGCCGAGCCAGCAGCGGCACCGGCGGCACCGGGAGCGAGCCCGGCGGCTCCGCCTTTGCGAGCAGCGGCAGTCGCGAGCCGACGTTGGCCAACGCGGCCGCGCCGTGGGGGCTCGGGCCGGATCCCCATCGGGGCAGCCGGCCCCCCGGCAGCAGCACGCTGGCGGCTACCCTTAGCGCCCTGTACAGGGAGATGGCAGACATGGCGCACCAGGTTGCGGCCGCGACGACGGCGGGGGAAGCGCCGGCGCCAGCGCCGGCGCAGCCCGGCCGGTGCCGTGGCTCGGGCGGCGGCGGCACCAGGGGCACAAGCGACGGCGCCGACGGCTACGCCAGCGGTGCTGACGGCAGTGGCTGCACGGAAGGGTGCTCTGGCCGTGCGGACGCTGCGCAACCTTGTTCTGGTCATTCTGAGCGGCCTGACAACGGGGGCAGCGCCGTGCTTGGGTTGTTGGGGGGGCCATGCGTGGCGGGACGATTCACCACCCATGACGGCGCGACTATGCAGGCGGGCAGCAGTTCCTCGGGTGCCGCGGGCCGTGGCACGGCGTCAGCTTCGGGGCTGGCAGCGGTGGCGGTGGCGGGAGGCTCCGCCCGGCCGCCCCCGGGCGAGATGGTGCTTCTGGGGGAGCTGGGCCGCGGGGCGCAGGGCGTGGTTCTCCTGGCCCGGTGGCGGGGCTTGGAGGTGGCCGTCAAGAGCACCACCTTCCAGGCGGTGAGCTGCGGTATTCGTGCGTGTGGGGATTGTAAGGGACTGCAGGGGAGGGCGTCGGCGCTAAGGCGTGCGAGGGCGGTAGCAACGCGGCCACCACCAGCGCGTCTCCATGCAATCAAGGAGTACGCGAGGATGCGCAAGGAAGCTGGCATGGATGTGGCATTGCTGATAACCGTTTTCCGTTCCCGGCCGCCGCTTGCTCCATCGCAGGACGGCGACCCGTGGGCGCACCACCACATCTGGGAGGCGGCCTTAGCGGTTACCCTCAGCCACCCCAATGTCGTCGCCACCTACGCGCACCAGCTGTTCGAGGTCCAGCCCGCCGACTTGCAGCCCTCCCTAGCCGGAGAGCCCAGAAATCGCCACCCGCCGCCGCACCCCGGCTCCACAACGGCGCACACAGAAGACCGAGCGACCGAGCTGCCGGGGCCAAGCCCTGCGTCGCTGGAGGCCCGGGTCTGGCGGCTGACGCTGGTTCAGGAGCTGTGCGGCGCAGGCAGCCTCCGGCAGTGCCTGGACTCGGGTCTGCTGGCGGCGTGCCGCGTGGCGGGGGCGCCCCCTGCCGCCGTCGCCGCCGCCGGCGCGGCCGGAGCAGCGCCCGCTGTAGCGGCAGCGGAGGGCGTGGAGTCGCGTCCGGCGGTTCTGGCCCGACAATCGGCCCCGGCATCGCCGTACCGCGCCGCACACATGTGCGAGGGCAGCCGTGCGGACAACGCTGCGGCGGAGCCTGGCGGCCGTGCGGCGGAGGCGACAGCTCGGGGGCCGGGGACTGAACAGGGCGGCTCGCCAGGCGCTGGCGGGGCCTTCGAGGAGCACGGGAGCGCCCGGCGCGTGAGGCGGTGCGCCCGTGCAGAGGCGGGGACGTTCTGGTCGGAGCGGCTGCCGACGCCCCAAGCGGATGTGGAGACGGAGGCGGAGGCAGGGGTGGAGGCGGCCCTGGATACGGCGCAAGTGCCCGCCCCGCTCGTGTGCCTTCTGGTGGCGGTGCAGGTGGCTCGCGGCATGGCGTACCTCCACTCCCGGGGGGTGCTGCACTGCGACCTGTCGTCGTCCAACGTGCTCCTGCGCAGCGAGGCGGCGCCGTGCAGCCAGCAACCACCGCCCCAGCAGCTGCAGCTGCAGCGTCGCCAGCTGGAGGAGCAGAGGCAGAGGCAGTGCCTACGTTTCCTAGACACGGACTCACAGCCGACAGGCGGCATGGCGGAGGCCACCCTGAGCGCGCTGCTTGCCGCCCCCGAGCAGCCCACGGGAACGGCGAGCGGCAGCGAGCTGGGTATAGGGAGCCTGCCGGCTGTCGGAGCCGGCGGTCGCGTCTCGTCTGTGCCGCTGGGCGGGGAGTGGCGGCCGTCTGGCAGCGGCGGCGGCAGGCCCGGATACGGCTATGTCGCCAAGGTGTGCGACTTTGGGCTGAGCGGCCGCCTGGAGGGCGGCGCGACGCACCTCAGCGGAGACTGCAGGTGGGCTGGGCTGTAGCGAAGGCGGGCAGCGGGTCGTGACGCGTGACGTTGAATCGGGACATGGGTCGGTGATGATCTCGGGGCGGTCTTGGCGTGTTTGTAGGCGGCCTGCAAGACCGTGGGTGGGGTGGCGTTAAGTTGCGGCGGTCGCTGCGGGACTGCCATGGAAGTGCGGCTTGGTGCTCCCACTCTTCGGTCTGCGCTGTTGGGGCAGAGGGCTGTGGCGCAGAGGCGCGGCATGCAGTGCCGCGGACGTCCCAACAAGCACTGCCCATGCCGCTCGCGAGAGCACCCCGAGAGCCAACCAACCAACCAACCAGCCAACCAACCAACCAACCAACCAACCAACCAACCAACCCTGCACATGCCCGCACGGAGGCGATGAGTGCTCCTGACATTCCCCCCTTCACCCGGCCCCACAGGCGCTCCCTGCTGTACAGCGCGCCCGAGCTCGTCCAGTACGGCAGGACGAGCAAGGCAACCGACGTGTACGCTTTCGCCGTACTGCTGTACGAGATTGCGTGCGGCGTGTCCCTGCCGACGCTGCTGAGGCACCATGTGCGCGGCGCCCGGTTGCGGCGATGGCTGGCGGCACAGGAGGCACCCGGCGTGCCTGCGGCCGCGCTGCCCGCGACACTGCTGGCGTGGCCGCCGGGCGCTCCACGCGTCCTGCCAGCCCTGGCGGCAGCGTGCTTGCAGGCCGACGCGTGGGCGCGCCCCGACTTCAGCGATATCTGCGCCGTCCTGGACGCGGAGCTGGCTGCGTTGCTGCCGGTGGCGGGTGCATACGGGGTCGGGGCTGCCGGCAGCGGCTTCTGGGCCGTGTAGCTCCGTCCGCAGCTCTTGCGGCGGCGTCCGTGCGGTCTCTCTGGCGCTTGCTCTGCAAGGGCATCCCTGGAGCGCCCGACGTCTGCTCCTTTCCACAACACACAACGGCACGTCTACTTCAACAACGGATGGCGTCACAAAGCTTCAACCATGAGCGGAATGGTCTTTGGCTTCGTCAGGGTGAGGACAGATAATTTTGCAGTGGGGGCTGTGTCTCGTTGTACTATGTTATCATGGGGAACCAATGATGTCCTGCACCGCAGAGCCTACGCTGCTGTGGGCCCGTGGGTGGGTGCGCGTGGCGCCTCTTGCACGTCGCATCATTTCGGTGTCGTGGAAATGGTTTTTGGTGGCTGTTTATCACATTTTTTGATGCGATGACGTTGAATAAGAAATGCGTGCCGCAGCGGTCAGTAACTTAGGATAATGCCATGCCGTACGGTGCATGAGCTTGCGTTTCTGCGGGCCCTGCTGATGCCGCTGTGCGCTGTCGTCCATCTGCATTGCCCCCGCCTCGGCGGGCACACAAAAGCCGGGGCTTGGCTGGCAGCGCGTTCGGCTGCAGGGGACTTCCTGTGAGGTTTGCTCCGATGGCGACGACATGCCGAGGGCTCGGCCTGTATAAGTGCGCGAGCGTCAGGGGACGGTTACCTTCGCTGACGGTGGCCTCCGAGCGCTGCTCGCGCGCAGTGATGGGTGGTGTGGGAGAGCGCTTGCGAGCCCGGTCATCACCTGCGATGGCCGCAGTTCCTCCCCCCCCCCAATATACACGTGAAGGCCCTGAGCGGTTGGGTGCGGCGGAGCATCGCCAGGCAGGGGGGTCAGGGCTGCACAGAGTCAAGTTTTGCGGCGGTGCTCCGCCCATCCCGTCCGTGGTCTTTGGGCAGTCCAATAACCGAAGAGTTGTACGGCGGCGCAATGATTGTGCGCGTCTCGCCACCCTCCCCCAGTCTGTGTTGGTCTCTGTGTCGGGCGGCATGAAGCCTTTCCGTGAGCCCCGCACCGCATCTGCTGGCATCACGGGGGATGCGCAGAACACGATGGCTGGTCGATGATCAAGGTCGTCATGGCGTCGACTCGTCCCGCACAACCGGGCGCCCCTGGAGTCGACTGAGACGCAGTGCTCGCACGGGGGATCGTGCAGGCATTATCGGGCAGCTTTGCATATATGTTCAAGCAAGTTTGTTGCTGTCCCTCTGTGCGAGGTACGGGCATGTCGGGAGAGGCGTTGGATGGTATTGTGTGGAGTTGTCTGCCGCTGTCGTACATTACCAGACGACAGACCCAACAACGCGACTGGTTGCGGTTTGGGGCCACGGAGCCCGCGGCGACGGGAACGGTGCACGTAAGGCCTGCGAGGTAACGGCACATCGCATGACGTGTGTCGCGTGGTCCACCTCACGACCGACCCGACTGACCTATGTAACTGAAACCGGCTTCGGGGCCAGCCACTGCACCACGTTCCTTGCCGACCCTTGGCAACCGAGCAGTCGCGGCAGCAAACAACAGGCGAATCGACTCGTGCGTATGTTTGCTCCTATCGCCTTTTAAGTCCCTCTCTTGCGCAAATGCTTAGCAATGCCAGGAAGAAAGGCGGTCATAACCCTGAAACGATGTATGGGACCCGACAGCCCGGTGCCAAACCCAGCAAAACATGTAAAACACAATGGCCTGCGGTACCCGGCGGCATGAAACAGACTACTAACAGGCCATTAAATCACACCCGATTTGCAAACTTGTGTCCACCAGGAATCATGCACCGTGGTACTACATGTTTAACGATGTTTGTGTTCGAAAGGTCCATTGCATCACATCTCATGGCCTCGCCTGCGGGCTAGAAGGCATTATTCTCTCGTTTTGAGCGTATGCGCTCCTACTATACCAATTGAAGATACATTATTCCGTAGCTACGTATCCACACACCAGAAGCGCAACCGGAGTCACGCGCACGCCGCCTGCACATATGATCACCTGCCGTTTGCCAACATCTACCCATCTGTCGTATGTTGGCAAGCTGTGAACTGCACATCGCATCATCGTACAGTGCCGTACTATTGCGAGGGCGAAAGCCGGAGCCATGGGTCACGATCGTCATGCCACCTGCGCGCGCGCTGGATTAGCCCCATGCCGCCCGCTTTCTGTCGCAGGCGCCGCCCATTCCCCATGCTGGCGTCACACGGTCGCTGCAGCAGCAGCAGCAGCAGCTGCCAGCTGCGTCGATGCAGGGCCCTCCCTTCCTCCCTTCCTCCCCGCAGGTGCGCCTCCCTCCGTCCTCGGTCGACCACGGCACCTGGGGAGCACGGCTGCTGGCGCCATCCCTTCCCAACTCGCTTATGCTACTGGGCGCCGATCACGCCACCTTGGGAGCTGACGAGAACCCCGTCCAGTCGTCTTCTGCCACGGCCGCGAGGGCCTGCGCGCAGCCCTGGCCCTCGTTGAATGGCGCCCACGCATCCACCTGCCGCTCCGCCGCCTCGACGTCGGCAGCTGGAGGGGAGAAAGAACAGAGGCCGGCACGAGGGAACTCAGCGGCTGGCGCACGTAGAAATAGTGGCCGTGTCAGCTTGCCGGGCGGCAGGCTTGAATCAAGGCGCGTATGTGGAACGGGGCATTGGACACCCGCGCGCGCTATGGCCAATGATGTGTCTCCCGGACCATGGGGCCGCCGGTCTGCCGTCGCCAAGCGGGCCCACGCCACACAGGAGCCGATGCAGTGGCCAGACGCGCTGCAACGGCCTGTCTCTCCCCTCTCCTCAGACCTCTTCACAGACCGCCACTTGAACCTCCTTCGCCACGACTGCTTCCCACACCGTACAGTGGAGGGTGCGCTCCCGACATGCCTCCCTTTCACCGCTCAGCCCGCCTCCCCGCTCCGCACCTGTCTGCGGCTGCGGCAGTGGCGGCTGCCGGTCGAAGATGCTGCCGTAGGCGTTGCCCCCCGCGACGTTGAATTGGGGCGTGAAGCCGCCGCCCATGACGCGCTCGCCCACCCGCACCGCGCCGGGCGGTGGCGGGGCCGCCTCTGCGAGCTGATTCAGGATCGAGTTGTCCATGTGGGTCCACCTGTGAGGCGAGGGATTCCCGGCCATGGATGCCATGAGCAAAAGCGATACCGGTAATCAACAAAACAACGAGAACAAGAGTGAGTGTGCATACAGGCATGACAGTGACAGGTACAGGGATTCCTGTTTACCGTCTGCAACTGAGCGTTAGTGGACGGTCCGCTGTCGGCCCGCCCATCGCGACGCCCGACACGGGCAAGGGCTGCCGCGTGCAGTCTGCGGAGACAGGCGCGTGCGCTGCACCTGACCCGCTGCACCTGACCCGCTGCACCGCTCACCATCCGGCAGTTCCGGGCTGGACGGTCGCGCCGCTGCCGCCGCCGCTGCTGACGGCACCAGCAACCGTCGCTGTGACTGACGGCGCAGGCTCCGCGACCGTGGTCGCGGTGTCGCCGCTGGGCACAGGGGCGTCCGGCACCGACGCCGGGGCTGGGGCAGGCGCCGCAGCTGGGGTCGAGGCCGGGGCCGCGGCCGGCGTGGTTGCAAACGCCTGGGCAGCCGGCTGGGAAGCGGGCTGCTGGGCGGGAGGCGCCGGCTCCTCTGCGGCACAGGGAGAGGTCATCGCGGTACCTTGGCTATAGATACTGTCACGATGCACCGACTCCATTCCCGAACACTCTCAGGCAGGCGGCCAGCGTGCCCCATGTCCCGAGGCGGCGGCGCTGGGTCCCATCACCCCGTTTTGCTGGACATGCAAAGCATACGCAACAAACGGTAACGACGTTGTTGAGCGCGGCTAGGCGTCATACGAAGGCGCCGCTTCAGCCCGTACATAACTGCCCCTGCAAAGTAGGGAGTTACCACGGGCGCGACCATCCGCCGCAGCTGTGCCCACCTGCCCACAGCGAGCGACTCTGGCCCGTGACGCCATACTGGGGTGTGAAACCGGCAGACTGGGCGGCGCTCTTGTTGTGCTCCACCTCGGCTGGCTCGTTCATCTGGCTGTGGTCCATGTGGTGCCACCTGCGGCGAGGGCGCGAGCGGGGAACGAGCTTTACGGCAAGGTATGCCCGTCAGCTCCCTGAGGGCTCTTCTGTCACTTGCACTCCAGCAGCAAAGCAGAGGGGGCCCGGCCTGCCCAGCCCGTTCGTGTGGACTCTCCACGTAGGTGCAATGCCAACCCGGCCAACGCAGTTCAACTGTCCAAGAGCGGGAGCAAACGGCCACAGACGAAGGAGAGAAGCAATAGCGCGGTGCATGTTCGGCTCACCAGCCCTCAGAGCCGATGGAGCCCTCCGCGGCGTTGCCGGGGCCTCGCAGAAGGCTGTTGGACTTGCCGAGGCTGCCCGGCGAGCCGACGTCCATGGACTTGCGGCTTGACGTCGGCTCATCTGTCTTCCGAAGGGAAGCAGCGCGCGGCGCTGTAGTCGTAGCGGCTGGCCTGCGCGCATGGGAGTGCATGTGGGAGGGGTTCAGGGGGAGAGCAACAGCATATGGCATGATATGGCGAGTCGCTTAGTCCCTGTGGCGGTGCGAGTTTACCAGAGCCAAAACAAAGGCAAATTGCTATCAATAACGCAATTTGCTTTCAGGAGCGGGGTGCCGAGTGCAGCTCCCTGACGACAGGGCTAGTATAAGGCCGGCCATGTCGAACCCTGAGCGCACCTGGTCAGCGACCCTGCCTTTGTCAGTGGCGACTCTGCATGCAATGAAAGATATGTTCAAGTGCTAATCCATGGCAGGTGGGCGTTCGGCAGGGAAAGTGCTGACGTGGCAGACGTGTCGGAAGCGGACAAAACACTGCTACCGCAAGCACAATTTCGACTCACTTTTCGAAAATACATCTTCATCGTCCCTCCACGATAGCATGGTTCCAGAGTGGTGGCCTAAACACCGGGCAGCAAGTTACTGTGTGCGGGTTTGACAGCCGAAGCCTGTGTCTGTATGGCGAGTAAGCGGCTAACAATATTCATATATGCAGCTTGTGTGAATGCCTCTCATTGCATGGTTTTGTGGCGAGAATGCAGGCGTTTTCGGTTGTACGAAATGCCGTTCCCGTGAACAATCCTCGTAACGTGTAGCGCTGCAGGTTCAGACTGGTCCCTGACATCATGCGTACCGCTTGCCGCTGCCATGCGGGCGGCCAGCTTGACAGGTCCCTCCGCTCGCTCGCCGCTGCACCGAGGTAGGCGGAATGTGCTCTATTAAGTGGCTCTGATAAGTTGTATATGTCGCTCCGGGCCCGTTCACGCTGGACCGATGCCGAGGTTCTCACCACACAACACCCTCATCATCTGTCCGTCACCGCCCCTCCAAATGGCTTTCAGGCGCACTGCAGCGGGCCGTCATGCAAGACTTCTGCCCACGGGCGCTTCGGCCCCGCAGGCGTCGGGTGCGGGTGACCTGCGCACATCCCTCGTGCCAGAGACGCTGAGGGACATGGAGGAGGACACCGAACTGCAGCAGCACCTGGCGGCGCTTGCCGCTTCGGGTCAACAGGCGTTGACCCGTGAGGAGCGGCTGAAGCGGCAGCGGTCCCTGGACGCGCTCGGGGCGCCGTCCTTCGCCGCAACCTGCAGAGTGAGGCGCCTGAGGTGCCGCCCAGACCCTGCATGCGTCTGCGGCCGTGAACACGCAAGCAGTGAAGGGGTGAACCCGGTGTGAACTCAGTGTTGCATAGATCAGGGTTTTAAGGAGTCAGAAACCTTACTAACAAGGCCCTGACGGGCCCCCCCAGAGCCATCCCGCCGGCGCCGCACCCTTCCGCCTGAGCATGCCCCAATGCTAGCCCCGTCTATCCTCCCCTACCCTCCCGTCTCCGCTACCCTCTCACTTCTTCTCCTCTGCCCCGTACTCCCGTGTGCCGTTTCCCCGCAGGACCGCGGCGTGGCACCGCTCCGCCGCTCCGCCGCGCGCATCTTCCAGCTCAACATCGGCCTCTACTGCAACCAGGCCTGCAGCCACTGCCATGTGGAGTCCTCGCCACGCCGCACAGCTGAGCAGGCCAGCCGGGCCACCGTGGACCGGTGCCTGGAGCTGCTGGCGGGCGCGACGGCCGGGACCCGCGGGTCGGCGGACGCGATCACGACGCTGGACATCACGGGCGGTGCGCCGGAGCTCAATGAGAATTTCAGGTGAATGAGGGAAGCAGTCTAAACGGCAATCCTGAGGCGGCTGGGAGGCGGCCGATGAGGAAGCAGCATGGATGCGGGCGAGAGGCGAGGGAGGAGCCGGCTGGGAGGGGGCGGGTGCCGCACAAGTTCGTGCTGGGAGGGCGGCGTGGGGCCCAGCAGGGACCCAGGGCCGCAACTGCAGCGGGCGCTGCCGCGTGCGGCACTTCCGTGACGAGGAGATCCCTGCGGTGACTGCCTCCTAAGCGCAATTTGGGTTTCAGCAATGGCGCCCTTCTCTGCATAAAGCGGGTGCCGCTCCACCCGTTACGGTGGCGCCACCTGCCGCCCGCCGCCTCGCCCACTCGCTCGCCGCAACCAACCGACTCGGCTCCCGGGGCCCAGGCGCCTGGCCCTTTAGCAAAGCTGCTTCACTGCTCAATCCCCCCTTGTGGCCGCTCGTTGGGCTGCGTCTCACGCCTACTCGCCCTGTCTCCGTGCACAACCCTCAAGTGCCTGCTAACTCGTACTCGCCAGCTCTTCCAAACCCCGCTGTCCGCTCCTTCGGCACACCGTCGCCCAGGTATCTGGTGGAGCGCGCCGCGCCGCTGGGAGTGGAGATCATCAACCGGTGCAACCTGACGGTGCTGCTGGAGCCGGGGCAGGTGGACTGGGGGCGGTGACAGAGTATGCCGTTGCTGCGCCCTCTGCACTCCTCGCAGCAGTCAAGGGGGCCACGCATCAAGCCAGATTCAAGCTCCCATACACCGTTGATGGCACACGGGCCACGCGCTTGTTACCAGCACGTGCGCCGTGCGCTGGCCACGCTATGCACTGACCTCGCATGCCTTTGGCAAACCGTTGCGCCGGTGCAGGAGGACCTGGTGGACTTCCTGGCACGGCACAAGGTGAGCGTGGTTGGGTTTGCCAACGCAGCCCTCCACTGCGGTACCGGTAGTGCGGCGCCTGCATGGGCGTGGCCGGGCACGGCGGCCCC
>LSYV01000057.1:311063-339172 GCA_001584585.1 Gonium pectorale
CGGCGCCGCAGGTGCGCGTGGTTGCCTCGCTGCCGTGCTACTCGGAGGGCAACGTGGACGCGCAGCGCGGGCGGGGCGTGTTCGAGCGCTCCATCGCGGGGCTGCACCTGCTCAACGCGGCGGGCTACGGAGTGGACGGCAGCGGGCTGCAGCTCGACCTCGTGTACAACCCAGGTACCTCACCGTACTACCGTACACTACACGCCGTACAAGCACGCCGACCCCGGCGCACTCTCCGCCTCCCGCTTCCCAGCGCTTTGCCCCTACTTCCTAGCGCCTGTCCTTGGCCAACCTGGCCTCATCGCGCGCCGCTCTGCTGGTCCGTGGCCGCCTCGATACATGATTGCTTGGTCATATCCCTAGCGCCCACGCACTTGGCCGCCGCGGCTACCCCTCCCCCCATCCCTCCTCGCAGGCGGCGCCTTCCTGGCTCCCGCGCAGTCCAAGCTCGAGGCCGCCTACAAGAGCGAGCTGGGTTCGGCGTACGGCATCTCGTTCAGCCGGCTGCTGGCCCTCAACAACATGCCCATAAAGCGCTTTGCCGACTGGCTGGCCAAGAGGGGCAAGCTGCAGGAGTACATGGGCCTGCTGGTTAACGGCTTCAACCCCGCGGCGGGCGAGTCGCTCATGTGCAGGTACGGTGTGTGTGCAGTACGGCGGTGGCCATGGGAAAGGTGCGCATGGTACCGCACACTCGTTCCGGTGCTGGTCGCACGGTGCGGCTCGACCATCGCGTGCACGCGTGCCGTTGGGTTGGTCTGGGAATGGCAGGGGAGGGGAGGGGAGGGGAGGGGTGCGTGCTTCCGTTCGTGCAGGCGAGCACGCCAGTGCCCGCGGGGGGATTGTCCGGGGCTCCGTGCCCAAGCCCTTGGCTTGAGCACACACCAGCACACGACTCGCCTCCATGCCTCCTGGGCCGCCCTACGGTACCCTGGTTCCCGCTGTTGTGGCTTTGCAGGCGCCATGTTAGCCGGCAGCCGCATCCGCCTATACTCCCGCCCGCCCTCGCTCCCACCCGCTGTGCGCCGCCTCTACAGGGACACGGTCAGCGTGCGCTGGGACGGCACGCTGTACGACTGCGACTTCAACCAGCAGCTGGACATGGCGCTCACGCACCTGGGCATGGGCGCCGGTGCCGGCCCGGCCATCGATGGCGCCGTTGGAGGTGCCGGCGGGGGCGGCGCCTCCTCTAGGCCGCTGACGATCTGGGACATCTCCTCGCTGGACGAGCTGACGGGGCGGCCCATCCGTGTGGACAACCACTGCTTCGGCTGCACGGCGGGCTCGGGGTCCAGCTGCCAGGGAGCGGTCGCGTGAGTGCGGAGGGGGTAGACGCAGCGGAGAGGGTGAGGGGGTGCAGGGGATCGTGCGGGGGGGAGGGAGAGGGTGGCAGGACGGAACGGACGGGTGACCGGGGTCCTGAGGGGTGGGGTTGTCCATCGAGAGAGGGGTGCGGACGGGCGCGGGCGGGCCTTGCACGACGTCAACGCACGAGGTGTGTGCATGTGCCGCGTTGCGTTGGAACGTCGAATGCATTTGTGCATGACCAGACTCGGCAAGGCTCAGCTTTTTTGCAATAGCACATTGCCCCCACAGCTATGGGGCAGCGGCCGAACACTTTGGACGGACGTGGGTCGCAGTAGCTATCCCACACCTTCGGCGTGGTGGCGGTGGGCGACACGCCTGTGCCTGTCGTGCGTATGCATTGCAGGGGTCCGGTTTCCTTAAGGGCCGATGGTGAAAGCGATGCCACTGCCCATGTATGGCCTGCCCCCGTACCATGCACCATAGCAACGACGACTATATATATGGGCAAGAGGCTAGGTAGAGTGCTCACATCACCTCTTTGCTTGGAGGATGGGAGCTGCGCTGCCGTGGCGCGGTAACTGTGGCTCGGAGCTTGTTGCAGAAAGGTGTTGGCGGCAGATGTTGAGCGATGGCAGGGCCTTTGAGACGTGGCAGTGGGGCATTGTGGTGCCCTGTTTGGGACATTGGGAGTGGGGCGAAGCGTTCCACCCTTGGGGCGTAGCCTTCCCTTCATGCCACAGAAAAAACAAAGGCTGCAATGGAGAAGGCTACGTGGGTGATTAGGCCCTAGTAGACCGCTGCTGCCCCTCCCTAAAGTGGCGTTGCTGTCATGAGGGCTGCATAACTGGCTTCCCGCGGGCCGCTGGCGCATGCGACAGCACCCGTATGTATGCCGACAAGGCACGTGGATTTACATTTTGAAACGAGATATTTGCCCGTTACACATATGTGTGACAACGTGCCACCTGTTCCCATCGAGGGGCAAGGATCAGATCTGGGGTCCACACACCACCAAGGCTTCGAGTGCAGCGACGCTTGATGGTTTTAGCTGCGGGCACGTACCGTCCACATGCCGTACGGTCCACGGGGTCCCACTTCAAGATCAGGATGCAACATGCCATGCACTGCTCATGCTGTACACATATGTATTCTTGACAATCCCTTGTGCACCATGGACGAATCGCGGATTTCGCCCGGACCTTCCATTCCGACATCGAAATGTTCTACTTCCACATGCACATGAATCCCACATACTCACGCGCATGCATAGAGTCTGGTCAATAGGTAATAGCTGAGGAACGCCCAGGCCCTTGGAACAAGGTCGACACTTTGTGATGCCGCCAACCAAGGCAGCCGCGACCGGCAAAGGGCCCAAACCCAGCTCGTCTCAAGATGAGCTTATGGCAGCAGTACTAGCGAACGACGAGTCGGGGGTAACGGCGTTGTTGGGGTTGGGCGTGCAGCCAAACTTCAGCGCCGCGGACACCGGCCTCAGCCCCGCGGTGGCAGCAGCGGAAAACGGGTTCTCAAACGTCCTCAAGGTCCTCCTCTCCCACGGCTCTGACGCAAACATGGAGCTCTCAAACGGCAACTACCCGCTCAGGGCCGCCATCCTCTCGGGTGACGGCGAGTGCTGCCGGCTGCTGCTCGAGAACGGGGCAGACGTGAACCACATCAGGTGCGGGCCCCTGCACCACCATCACAGCACCAAGCCCCTGCCTTGGCCCGATGCTCCCAGGCTCCGAACTCCGTACCCCACCGAGGCCTCACGTACGTGTAGCTGACCAGAAACCAGTCCAACGCCCAGACCCCTCCGAGCCTGTCCAACCCAAACCACACACCACACGATGGCCCATTTCCCGTCCCCAACCACTGTCCCCGTTCCCATCGCAGCTCCCGCGGCACGCCCCTCATGGCCGCGGCCGCGTCCGGCGACTGCGAGACGCTCACCCTGCTCCTCGACCAGGGGGCAGAGATCGAGCTCGAGGCCAAGGACGGCCTCACTGCGCTGGCCGTGGGCGTGCGGGAAAATCAGAAGGAGGCGGTGCGGCTGCTGCTCAGGCGCGGCGCCAGCCCCACGCGCAAGAACCGCGACGGCGTGAGCGCCATCGACCTGGCGCAGGAGAAGGCGCTGCAGGAGGTGTACTCGCTGCTAATGCAGGCCTCCATCACGTCGGCGGCGGACGAGGCTCTGCGGGCCAGCGACCAGCGACAGGCGGCGGCTCGGGAGGAGGTGGCGGCGGCGGCCGAGGTGGCGGCGGCCGAGGTGCAGCAGGAGATCGTGCGGGGGCGCGCAGAGACCGCGGAGCGCGTGGCAGCAATCCGCGGGGAGACGGATGAGCTGCTCAAGCGCCTAGGGCTGAGCAGGGACCGCTGAGAGGAGCGCAGAGTGCATAAAGTGGGCGGCCCAAAGAGTTTGAGCACGCACGCGCCGAGAACGCATCCCTGGCTTCGAGCACCGTATGCAAGCACAGGCGTACGCAAGCGGTCCTGCAGTGCCGTGCGCACGGGCTTGGAAGTGCCACATTGAGGGGAATGGGCCAGCGCAAACGTGTGAAACTCAATCTGTGGCGCCTTACCTTATTGTTAATCAGTCAGCAGTTGTGCCCGACCGCTGCGGCTTGGCTCTTTGCTTTGGGTTAGTCCCGGTCCCGTTGGTGCGGTTCTCCTGTAACCGGACGGGGCCGAGGGAGCGGCGTGCTAAGGCATCATAGCATGTCCTCTCTCGCTCGTGGTGCCCTTTGCTGTACCGGACAGGCGTGTTTACAATTTAAAGCGAAAGTGCTAAAGAAGACTGTCTTTGTTGTTTATGGCGGTGAGGGATGCCTGTCTGATCCTGCGTCCCTTACCTTCGATGGCCGCTGCCCGGTGATGGGCTGCCGGGTCGGCTTCCTCCCCTGGGCCAGCTGCGCCACGTTTGCGCGCAGCAGCTGTGACCCTGGCCCGTGCACGGATCCGCGGGCCTGCGGGTTGCCGTGCTGGACACTTGCGCTCTTGTCCGTGTGCGATAGCTGTCGGGAGGCTGGCTGGATGGTCCGGAAGGGGGCCGACATGCCGCCGCCGCTGCTCCCATGTTGCTGCCGGTGGTGGACCCGTGACTGCGCCTGGCGCCGGACGCGCTCCGGGGGCAGCGACAGAGGGCTGTCGCCAAGGGGCGAAGGCGCCTCGTGGTCGCCAGCGGCGGAGCGCAGCCGATGCCGTGTGTCGTGGAGCTTCTGCTTGAGGCTCACGATCTCCTGCTCAATAAACAGTATGTCATTTCGGGAGAAGGCCTCCTGCCCTGCTGGGTGGGGGTGACCCGACAGCCCAGGGGGGCAGGGGCGCCACCAGGGCAAGGGCAGTACAAGGTGGTCGAGTGTGAGGGCCAGACGAATGGAGAGTTGATGAGTGTCGACGGCGGAGAGCGCGTACGCCAAGGGGACCTCCCCTGCGCACCTGAGGTAGCGGAGGGCGTTGTGGTCCAGGGCTCATCGAGGCCAGATGTGGATGACGACACCGTCTGGGCCTCCCGGACGTCTTGGAGCTGTGCCTGCAGGCTGCGAACCAATGCAATTTGCGGACTTCAGCGCACGACCATTGCGGGCACAACCCAGGGCGTTGCGGGCACTCCGTCCGTACTTGAGTAGTTGGTCGCAAGGGCGCGGCGCTAGGGACACGGGCGACACCTCCCACCCGGCCACCTGGGGCTGCCCCACCTCCGGTTCTGCTCGTGTAAGCTGGCAACCTGCTGCCGAAGCTCCGCTATCTCCCCCTGCGCAGCGATGACAGATTAAGAGCCGTCGTGGGCAGCGGCCCCCTCTAAATATATATCGCGCTTCCAGACTTGTTACCTCTAATAAACCCCTATGCTTCCATCTCTAGGTGCGGTTGCGTCGCCATCGGCCCTACCAACACGCCCGCCAGCTGCTCCTTGGATACATACGCTTCCTTGGGCGGGCTGCGTTCAGTGCTGCCCCTGCGCACAGGCATTCCCACAATCAGCGAGAGCAGCTTGGCCCCGGGCGGGCCGTGCGATGGGCCGGTGGGCAGCGTCGGAGCTTTCGCAGCGAACTGGGCATGTTGGCTGGGAGGAAGGGGCAATAAACGCTGGAAGTGATGCAGCACAGGGCGCAACACGCGAGTACTTGCGCTTCGCATGGCTTACCCCTTGCTTGTGGCGTTGCGCAGGGCCACCTACAGCAACATGCGTTGGTAATAGTTGGTGTCGCATAGAGCACAGGGAAGCAACCGCGCGCAACTTGCCCCTCCCGTTTTCACCTGTAGCTTCGCCACCTGCATGCGCAGAACGTAGTTTTCTGCCTCCAGCTGCTCCTCCCGGGACTTGCTGCCGCTGCCTTCCGCTGCCTCCATGGCTGCCTTCGTCCCGGCCGTGCCGGTGACGTCCTAATGCAGATTTCGCGTCAAGCGCTGAAGCGGACACGCGCTTAAGCTTCGAGCCGTGAAAGGACAGCTGCCAACCAGCTGTCGATAGTCGGCCATTGGCCCATAGCGTCGATGATAAAATGCGGGTAGAATGAGGCAGCCAAAGCACAATGCGAATCGTCCAGAGCGAGAGGCAGAGGCGGAACAGGATCTGCCCAACCACACAACCGCCATTCTTCCTCCATTCTCTTACTCCGCAATAGATTCTATGCCTGTTACCGAATGTAGGCTACAAACCTCACGACGCTACAGGAACACAGGAACACACAACCAGGCTTACAAGGAGTTCTTGACGCGCCGATGGCACAGCTGAAAGAGCGCACGCCTCGCGCGCGAAGTTAGCAATAGCACCAGCAGGGCACGGCAGCCAACTTGCTGGACAACAACGACGCCACAGGACACCGCCGCCCACAACTGTAGAGAACAGCTAGTGTGGCAAAATGGACTACAAAAGTATTGAAGGACACACCAAGCTGTCCTTCTGGGTCATGAGCATCATTGCGTGGGTATTGTTCGGGGTACTGGCCGTGCTGAAGTTGCCGCTCCTGCAGCTGTGGATCTTTGTGGGACTTGCGGCGGTGGCGGCAGGGTTTTGGCTTATATTGTTCACCTAGGGGGTAGTGGACATGCAAAACCCCGGACGACGAGGCGTCTGGAAATGCCTGGCGGTTTCAAGGTCCTTTGCACGCTGCGATGCGGGCTTTCTTGTGCACGGGCGATGATGATGGCAGGGGCGGGCGCTTGGGAATAGAGGAGGAGGAGGAGGAGACGGAACATGCCGGCCTGTCGTGACGAGAATTGCGGGGTTTCGCAATCGGACTGCACGCCCTCTGACAAACTAGCCGCATCAAGATATATGAACCTCGTTGCGTACTTTTGTTCTGGGAATACACACGTGCGTGTCACGGACCAACGTTGTGCAGGACTCGATCTATCGCATTTGTTTTGGACATTCATTGTAATTTGATATACTCTTGCAGAAGCAACTGGCTCGTGCGAAGACAACAAGCGACACGTCCTTCTCACTCAGCGCGCTGCGCCAGCTGATCGTGCAGTCTGTTATGAAAGCACAGTGCATGGTGAAATGATCTGAGGGGACTGTGATTTGCTGGCGACCTCCCTTCAATTGACCCGCCATGGACGTCGGCAGGCTCCACTGTAAGCTATGCTTCGACCGACTACGGCAGCGTTGCAGCACCAGCGTGGGGCCTGGCTTACAAGTTGGAGTCCGCCGGGCGGTGCTTTCTAACCCCTGTGCCCCCTCACCTCCACCCCGCCCCCCCTTTCCTCGGTACACGTTCACGATTAAAGGCTTTCTCGTTGCGACTAAGGGTGGAGACGTGATCTACGAGCGCTTCTATGACCGGTTCACGGAGCTGGAGAAGGCAGACATACGCGCCAACTTCAGCACAGCCTCCAACAACGTGCGGATGACCGTAGAGGAGCAGGATTTTATAGCCCCCTACAAGTGAGATCGCGACTCTGCACTAAGGTTTTGTGGGCGGTTGACGCGCCCCCTGCCGTTGGCCAACAGGCTTTTTGTCTGCAGGCAGGCCCGCTTCGCCTTCATCCCGGTCACGGACACGGTCTTCTACCTAATGGGCTCTGGCGAGTACGACGAAGTAGGACGTGAGTCCATACCGTTCCCAGTGCAGCATGGATGAGAGCACGGCGGATGGGCACGGTTAGAGAAGGGGAGGCCGGAGTGGTGGAGGCTCATGGCGGCGCCTCGCCGTGGCTCCTTTTAGCTGCAAGGTTGCCGCTAATGCGTCTCGACTGGCGGGCCCATAGCCTTATTTGTGCCGCCGTCCGCGGCCCACCCTGCGCCTACACGCAGTGGTGGAGATCCTGCGGGTGATCATCCAGGTGCTGCGGGACGTGTTGGGCAAGGCGCCATCCTCGGGGCTGCTGCTTGACAAGTACGCCAAGCTGGCCCTCATTGTGGACGAGGTGATCAACGAGGTAAGGCCCTGCCGCGTGACTGGAGCCGCCTGGGCCTGGGTCAGATGCGCTCTGCTACTTTGGGGAGGAGGACTCAGCTACTGCCGGTTTGGAGTCGCGAGCACTGCATTGTCCGCAATGGGGCAGCCACGCGCCACACGGCCCGAGGCCGCCCTCTGCGGCGTCCAGCCAGAGCGCCGGCCTTTCCTGCCCGCAACACGCCACACGCCGACTGCAAAACGCAGCACTGTGCGTGGAGGCGCCACATTAACAGAGTGGTCAGAGTGGCACAGCAGAGCGTACTGCGTGTCGAGAATGCACGCGTCATCTGTTGGGATTGCGAATGGGGTTCTGCGCGTCCAACGGTTGCGCACAGTGTGTAGCTCTTGCGGGGTGAGGCGTGTGATTACCGAGTTCCAAATGCCATGGCGCGCGAAGGTAACATCTTAGTGTTCCCACTTCGCGCAGCTTGGATGGTGCCACCCTGTACCATATGATCCCAAGCGCTTGCCCTGTTGCCTTGCGTACCCAAGGGTCTCCTTGAAGCGGTGGACAAGGAGGCCATCAAGAAGGGCATCAAGGGCAAGGTGGGCAAACGAACTGAGTAGGGCAGCTCTCGCCTTCTGAGTTCCGTATGCATACCATTGCTCCGTAGGTTGCGTCTGTTTCTACATGTCCTTCGTTGTCTCACATTTCACACCAGCTGTGTGCTGACTCTCCCCCCCTCCCCCCCCCCGGTGCCCTGTTTCCTGCTCATCGCCGGTCTGCAGGCTCCCTGGGAGTAGTGGCCGCACCGAACGATGGACCATTCTGTTGTCTGTCCCTGGCTGAAGTTCAAGAAGCAGCCCGCTAATTCGAAGGTGGCGCAGGAGGGCGCGCACGCGCGCACTCTGCGTTATGAAGGCCCTGATGCTTGAAAGCCACGTGGCCAGGAGGGATTCGCCTACTCCCATGTTGGACACTTGCCCCTGTAGCCACCTTGACGCACACGATCAGCGCATGGACTCCTGATGAGGCGAGCACAAGCTTGAGTCGTGCAACGTTTTGACGTGTACGGCTGGTGAGCTTTTTGCAGCGCTTGCCCCTTGGTGGCACTCAGGATTGTTGGGTGCGAAACGTGCTGTAGGGTGCTTTGAGGCATTTTGTAGCGAGCGCTGGTGGGCAAGGGTACCGTTCCCTTGGTCGGTAAGCGAATAATGAGCCTACCTTGTGTGTCAGCTGGGGCCGAATGTGTGCAACTGTGACGCGCCGGAAGCGCTTGCTGCTGCCTGGTGGGAAGGAGTGGGTCCCGCACTGCAAGGCGCAGTGTCGCACGGAAACCACACTGATTGCGCCTCGCCGTTGTCGCCTTGATGTATGCACCAGGATTGTCACAAACAGCGGTTTCTCGACAGGATGTTAACTTCAACCATGGTCATGGACTGCACGCTGCCGGGTCACCCTGGTTATAGGAGTGGGCCCCCCCAGGGCCGGGTTACCGTGCCCCTGGCTGCCGGAGTTGGGGTGGGCCCGGCTAGGCCTTGCACATCGCCACTTGCGTATGGGGTAATTCCCTTGTCAACCTCTTCCTCCTCCTGGTACCCCTGTCTCCCTGCCGTACGACCGTACGACGGGGTGTGCACGTGCATAGTTGCGTAGCCAGAACGGCTCAGACCATTTGCAGATATGTGGCTGTCGCTCTAGTCGTTGACAAGCACAAGGAGCGCGTGCGCTCAGCCGGAGCCAAGGCGGATGCTCTGACCGTCGCGATGTCCGCTGACCCAGCGAAGGACGGCTCCAGCAAGCGCAGGCGAACTGATGTGGAGGTGGGGGCGCCGGCTTCCAAGAAGTCGTTCAATGACGCGTCTCTGGCCGCCGAGCTGGCCCGGGGGCTCAAGTTGCGTGAGCAGCGACGAGCAGAGGTCCGAGCAGTCTACCTCAACTATGGGACGCTGCTAAAGTGCGAAACTGGGGCGGAAGCGCTCGCCTTTCAGGGCCTTCTTGACTGCGCAAACGGTGAGCGGCTTTGGTGGCAGTCCCTTGCGTTTTACGTCATTTCACAGAAGTTCTGCACGCTGATCCACTGAGCACTTAAGACCCTTGCCGCCAAACTCCCGCCCTCGCCCCATCATCCTCAGGCAGCCTTGGCGCCAGGCGACTTGCAGCCCGCCTGGTCCCTCGCTTCCTGCCGCGCTTCCCATCTCATCTCGAGCAGGCCTACCGGCTGCTTGTAGCCCTGTACACCTGCGGCGGCGATCCTCCCGGCACGGGCTCATCCCTGCCATCGGACCCGGCGTCCAGCCCCCGAGACTGCCGGCACGATGCCGATCGGTTGCCCAATGGGCGCAACGCCTCTGCAGCTAGTGGCACAGCATCAGCGCTGCCGGTGGAGGCAAACTGCAAAGCAACTGCTGCTTCCCTAGGTGCCCCGAGGTCGACAGCCGCTACCGGTGGTTCTGGTGCGGCACGCGGGGACTCTCCTGCGGGACCCGACCTCTGTGACAGCGCTGACTCGTCGCTGCTAGCGGCGCTGCGGAGAGACGCGCTGCTAGGGCTTGGGAACGTCCTGGAGGTTGCTGTAAAGCAGGCGGAGCGGGGTGTCCCCCTAATCGTCGAGCTGGTGGCCTTCCTGCTCAGGTAGGGGTAGGGCTTTAGCAGACGCGTGCTCGCAGTCCTTGCCGTGGACATGGGTGCTGTCCCTGGGTGCCAACCCTGCGCCTGCAATGTCCACAGCCTAGGAAATACCCGCTGATGGAGCCCTCGGCTGGCCGCTGGCCAGGAGATGCCGCATGTGGCAATCTGGTGCGCCTATATGCATTCGCGGAACGCATGTACTTGCTGTAGATACTCGACGACATGATTTGCACCGCCCCCACAGGCACCTGAGCCAGAGCTTGCTGCCGAGCCACCAACCCGGCTGCAATGGCAACGACAAGGGCGCCAGTGGCGGTGCTGTGGGCAGCTCGGCCGCATGGCAGGCAGTGCTGGTATCTGATCCCGACTCGGATACGAGCATTGTGCTGAGCCTCATGCTGCGTGCCTTCTGCCTCTTTCCGCGGGTGGTCATCGCGGCGTGCCTGCAGCCCTTTCGTCGCCTACAATCTAAGCACGCGCAGGTGGAGTGCCGTGCGGCTGAGATGCTCCTCGAGCTGCTCCTTGCGGATGGCCCGCTGCCGCCGGCGGTGGCGGCAGCAACGGCGCCGACGCACGCCAATGCGCATCAGCACGCGGAAGTCGGCGCTGACTCAGGGCGCGACCGGAACGGTAGCCAGGCAGCAATGGCCAACGGCGACGTGGTGAGGAGCGAGAATGTCGCGCTTTTTCTTCTGCGATACCTAGTGCTGGTGCTCGGGTATTCGAGCTGATAGGCTTTCTTGCCGTGCGATAGATTTAACGTCGGTGCCCTGTGACCGCTGCAGGCGCGCAACTCTCCATCGCATGCGGCCGGGCTCGCAGCGGCGGCTGTCCACCTCGCGTCCCGCCCGGCTGGGAGCTCGAGCGGCGGGTGCCTGGCAGAGGTGGTGCTGGTGGCGCTACCGGACACGCAGGCCTGGTTGCGCCAACTCGCAGCGGCGGTTGCGCACGGTGAGCTGCAAGAGTCGGAAACTGGAGTAGATGTGGAAGGGAAGGCCGGTCGTGGGCAAGTAACGCTATGCGAGGGGGGGTCTCTTACGCATGAACACATGCACGCAGGTTCCAAACGTGCACAAACTGCGACGTTAGCCAGTACAGAGGCTTGATCCGAAACCAAGCTGTTGGAAATTCCCTCGGATGTGACAGTCCCGCTGCCTGTGCTCCCCGGCAGGGAAATCATCCGCTTCGCTCTCAACAGCCGTGTCCGCTCACCTACATCGCATGCTCCAGTTCTGCACGGCGGCGCACCCGGCGCCGCCAGGCTCCGCTTCGGCCGCCGCACTGAAGGCCTCTCCAAAGGCATCGCCTGGCGGCGCTGGAGCGGGGCCAGCGCCCGACGGCGCTGGCAGCGGGAGCCACGTACTGGCTGGGCAACCATCTTCACGGCATCCCGAGGTTAAGGTCGAGCACGCGCTGGCGTTGGCCGCGGGCCCTTCGCATTCACTTTTGGGCAGCGAAGACAACAGCCGGTCCGTACCCATGGATCTGGACCACTCTATAAGCACCGCGATCAAACAGGAGGTGGGCGTGGCGGCAGCCCACGGCAGCGGCGGTGTGGCAGGGGCAGGCCCGGCCGATACGGCTGCCACCGGGCCAGCGGATACGGCCGCAACGTCGCCACCGCCGTTGCCGCCGCCACCACCGCCGCCGCCTCTACCGTCGTCGGCTTCTGCCGCAACGGCGGTGCTCGGGGCGGCGGGGGCCGTGCGTGGCGGCGCAATCTGCCGCGCAGAGGCCTGCTTGTTCCTGAGCGGCCTTCCGCCCGGGCTGGGCGAGGCGGCTGTGATAACGGAGCTTGGTCGGCTGGGCACTGTGGAGTCTGTCCACCCGGCCGAGCCGCACGCCGCGCCACACCCGCAGTTGAGCGCGGGAGGGAGCTCGGCGCCTGCAATGTTGGGCGAGGAGGCTTACGTGGTGTTTGCGTCGCTGCGCGACGCGGCGATCTGCTACGAAGCCATTGCGCGCGCGTGTCCGTTCGGCGGTAGCAGGCCCTTGCACGTAGAGTTCTGCAGCACTTTCCCGCCAGAAAGCCCCGCTGCGCGCCGCCGCACCGCCGCTATGGCCACCGGCGGCGGCTCCGCCGCCGCCGCCGCGGCGGCGCTCGCAAGCCAATTCATCTGGGTGTCGTCCGCTGCTGCGTCGGGCTCTGCCGCCGCGGTTGGCGCATCAGCAGTGACGCCGGAGGCGGTGGTTGCGGCGCTGCAGGAGGCTGCTCTTCCAGTGCCGCAGCAGATCCTGCAGGTCCAGGGCCGGGCGCCGGGCATGCTTCTTCACATGGCCGCAGCCAGCGCGGTCCCGCAGGTAGTGGCGTGCTTGCAGACGCGCATCGCGCCCCTTCCACCTCCGCCCCCGCCGCCAGCCATGGTGTCCGCGTCCCCAGTCGGTACGCCCATGCACTCAACGAGCGCCGTGGCCAGCTCGGCAGCGCAGCAACCGCCGCTGCCGCCGCCACCGCCACCACCTCCGCTCGCGGGGCACTACGGCGCACAGAATGCCGCAGCGGTGCCGCCGTCCCAAGCTGGTGGCAAGGCCGCTGCCGCCGTTCCGTACGACCCCCCGCCGCCCAACTGCAGGACCCTCTGGGTCGGACAGGTCAGTACGGTATGCAGCACTAAGGCCTGGCTCTCTAGCCTACTTGAGGATGCATCCAGCTTGAGCATTACTGGGGATGGGCACGACGTGGGCTGTCTGCGCACGTGGGAAGCAGGCTGCCTGTCTTCTGTTTAAGGGCGGACCTGGCATGGCAATGATCGCGTGATGTCCTGCTTTGCTGCAGCTGCACGAGAGCGTCCGCGACGAGGAGCTGCTGTCCGCCTGCCGCGCTGCCGGCGGCCAGTTGGTGGGGCATCGCTTCCTGCGCGCCTCGCACTGCGCCTTCGTGGACTTCGCCACCCAGGCGGGCGCGGAGGCGGCGAAGCGGGCGCTACACTGCATGCGCATGGGGCCGCAGCACCTCCGAGTCGAGTGGAAGGTGCGGAGGGTACGGGTAAAGCAGAGGGCTGAGGGGGCTTCTTGCTGTGATTGGGGAATGAAACCTGTCAGGCAGGCATGTTAATCCTTAGGAGAGGAGAGGTTGCAAGGAACACGAGCGAATCCCCCAGACGGAGGACGTTCACGTTGGGTTGGGCTGAGTACAGCCTCGCCCTGCCTTTCCCTTGGTTGCCCGCCTGGTTTCTTAATGGGAACGCACTATTACTTGCTCGGATATAATCGCAGGGGGAAAGTACTTCTGGTTGGTGGCTTTAACGGAGCCCTTCTTTGATGTACGTTTGTAGGATTCCAACCTGCGGGGGCCGCCTGGCGGCGTTAGGCATGGGGGCATGATGGCTGCTGGCGGGGTGCCGCCTCTTGGGCCCATGACGCCACATGGCCCGACGCCCGGCGCAGCAGCAGCCGCGGCTGCGGGATCGCCCGCGATGGCCGGAGGCGCTACAGCCGGCCAGGGCACCGCCGTCGCTGCTGCTTCTAGCGGCCTGCGGGGTCGTGGCCATCTCAGCGGTCAGCGCGTTGGCGCGGATCGCTGGGCGCCCCTGCCGCCGACCCCTACTCCAGGCAGCAGTGCTGCAGGCGCCGGCGCAACAGGGTCTTCTCAAGCGGCGCAGCAGCAACAGCAAGGATCCGCGGCGGCAGGGATGATGCACATGAACGCGGCGGTGGCCGCTGCCGTACGCCATGCCCCCATGCTGATGTGCCAACAGCAGCAGGCGGGGATGCCCCATGGGTCAGGCGTCACACCCATGGGATGCGCGGCCGGGGGCATGATGATGGGCAGCATGGCGCAGGCGTCCCCGGGCTACGGTCTCCATCCCCACATGCAGACGCCGCTGGGCATGCGTGGCTCGGCTGGCGGCATGGGAATGATGGGCGGCCCCGGGGCTGGCATGATGCTCCAGGGGCACCCCGGGCTCCAACAGCAGCAGCCAATGGCGTATGGCACCCCAATGCAGTTGCAACAGCAGCAGGGGCCGGGCGCTGGCGGGCATATCAGCGGGCATCTGGCGGGAGGGAGCCAGGGCCACTCACTGCCGGGACCGCCGGGGCAGCCTGCGTCTGCGGGGTCGCTGCAGCGCTTCGACTCCGGCGCAGCGGCAGCGGTCGGGCCTCACTCCAACTCGCCTCCGCAGCCGCCGGACGGCGGGGCTGGTGCCGGGGCTGTGCCGGGCCCGCCGCCCCCACCGTCGCTGGGTGCGCGGCCGTCCCAGCCGGCCGCGACGACCTGGCAGGGTGGCTTGGCCAAGAGCGGTTCTCACGTCTGCACGCTGCGATGCTGGGGCGGCGGCGGAAGTGCAGCCGGTGAGTCGCAAGTTGCCAGACTCGGCACAGTGCACGACGGGCACTTCATGCAGTATGCGGGGACTCTTCCAAGCCATCTGCCTGCCTTCTCAACAGGGTGCTTTGCCAGTTAGGTTCTTATACGTGGCACGCTTGGGCTCTGCAGGGGGCGCGACGCCTGGCGAGCGGGAACCCGTCGGCTGGCCAGGAGTCCTCGACGTCAAGTTGCGGGTTGACCTCACATACGTGGTCCACTCGCTCTACAGCCACACCGCGCCCCAAGTCAGGTGCGCGAGGTCACAAGTGGTGATTGAGGGCGAACTCAGTTGCCTTGGCGTGAAATTGGATGCCCATGTCGCACCAATATCATAGACGTGTTTCTATTGCTAGATTGTCCATCACGCCGTTCTACACCATCCTCGTTGCGTTATGCAGGGCCATGCGGCGGCTCCTTCCCTGCAACAGCTCTGGTGGTCCTGCCGACGCTTCCGCCGGTCCCAAACTGGCGGATTTTGTGTCGTACCTGGCGGACAAGAACAGGGCAGGTGAGCGAGGGATGATCCGGGGTATTTCGGCAGGCAACGGGGTTACTGCCACGGAACATAGGAAGAACGGAAGGATCCTACATGGCAGGGTTGCTGCCAAGGCCTACGCATAAATGTTGTTTTGGGCATGTCTGAGCGAGTTAAAGCATGCTCCTTGGATTTTGCTGATGGGATGGATGGCCGGGGATGGCATGGGCAGCTACATACAGCGCTGATGTGGTGTGGCCGAACGTTTGTACTGCCCCGTTGCGGTTGTACCGCAGGTGTAATCAAGCTCGATGCCAGTCCCGCAGCCAGCCTGCCGCCGCGGACCTTGTATCTCGTGCCTCCAAGCGAGCAGGTGAGGCGGAGGCAACAAGCTGCCCGAGCGGTAGTAGATATTGGCAGCCTCGTGTCTGCAAATGCGCCCGCCGCACCTTGTGGTCGATAAGATGTTTGTTCTGTGCCCGAGACTGCTTGCTAAGTTAGCTGGCTTCACTTCACGCTTCAAGAGTGGAAGATGAATAGTAGGCTTCGTCGCGTCTGCCTGCAGGTGTGCGCCGCCCTGGGCGCTGAGTGGACGCCATTGGAGCCATTCTTGTTGGCGCTGGTGGTGCCCGCCGCGGGAGGCGCGTAGCAGCGGCCCACAGTCAACCCCCTGCGGCAAGGGGCGCTGGGAAGTCGCAAGGAAGTGATGTTGAACTGTTTGGGTGACTTTCTGACCGAGCTGGATGCTGACGTGGCGACATACGCCGTAGATGGCCTCGTGCGAACGGCTGGACGAGCGTCGGCCCCGGCGAAGTGAGTCGTGTGCACTTCTGTAGGGAAGGTGTACGTAATCTGACTTGGCAGGCTGTCTTTACGTGCACGTGCTGTGTTGGGTCGTCGACCTTGTTAGCAGGAAAGTAATTAGTGCATAATGCCGCGGTGTAAATGAGTCAGGAGCGCTTTTGTAGTCGATGTATGGCCTGACGGACGGTTTGTACTTTGCTTACGTGGCCTTCCCCTTTTTCCCGTTTGCCCCAGAGCACTGGTCCGGGCTTGGGTGTTGGCTGCCTATCAGAGCAAGGAGTCACCCTTGCTGGCGGCAGGGACTAACTTTGTTTATCACGACGCGTGGGCTGCTGCGACGCTGCATATCAAGGGTCGGACATGGTTTCCTGTTGCAGCAGGCGGTTGGCTTCTTTTGCTGTGGAATCCGGAAGCCACCCGGTGCACGGTGGTGACTGGGATATGAGTGCAGCACACGTGTAAAGCCTGTGTCTAGCGCTCAGAACTTGATGCAGTGCGTGTGATTGTCATTGTATGGCACGAGCCGTATCCAGTGTGTGTTACATTGCGTGCACGTGCGCTCAAGCACTCCTGCGTCTAGCACGGATGTACATGCCTGACTACTCAGCAGCAGACTAGTAGCCCTCACAGGGGCACCCGTGGGTGTCCCCGGCTAAATGGAGACGCAGAAGGTACTAGGCCGTGAGCTATTGCAGCAGTTGGCGACACATGATTACAACGCTAGAGCAATGTAAAGTCCGTCTGTGCATCTTGTGTTCCCAATTCGGGCCAACGAGTGCGCAGTGAAGGGAGCATGAAGAAGTCCAGAAGTTCATATGGGACCAAACTCCAACAGCGCAAAGGGCGTTGGCCCAGTCCAAACCCAGTAACACCCGTATGGGCCACAGAATACCGAGTCCCGAATGTGCCCCGTACCAGCCCATGCTTCGCTGCTGGGAGTGAGCACGACCTGCCCACGCTGACCTATCCGGCCGCAAAGTGAACAACAAAGGCGGGGTAACGTAACCAAACTGCCCACCCTTCAGGAATTGATCCAGACTCATGAGCAGCACTCTACCGAGATGCCAGCGAGGGGTATCGCCTGAATGAAGCATGTAAGGCCGCGTCGGTCCATGCGGCAGCTCCAAAGCACCTGTAGCGGTTCGCCATCCCCAAGCGCGCCGCAGATACCTCCATTTTCCTCGTCCGATATGCTCCACGGCCGTGTCAGTGATCCGAATCTGAGGAACACGCACAGTCGCAAAAAAAGTCGCGAAAGCAAACAGTCGTCTTTATGAAGGCATCTCGCCTGGGGTCCTCCCGCCTCGGGCCTTCGCGCAGCTGGTGAACTTGTGAAGATGCATCTCACTTAAGCAGTAAAACCAGATCACATCAATCCTAGTGCCCACACGCCAAGGCACTTCTTGGTCCGCTTCCCACAGTACCCTACCGTGCCCATGATAAGCCCAGTACCCACCTCCCGCTCGGAGGGCCCTCAGACGCCGTCCTCACCTTGAGAGCTGCTGAGCCCAACAAGGTATTGCTGAATCGCGTCAAGGCAGAACCCGCGTTTGGGAGAGCAGAGCGCTGCCGCCGACGTGAGAAGCCTGCACGACACAAACCCCGGCGGCACACCGTGCACAAGTCGTGTCGATCTCGCGTCGACAAGTTGTGGCCGGCTGGACACGTGAAAGCTCACCCGCTGGGGAATGATCCTATGTGGATAGGCACAGCCCCAGTGGCCTGATGATGGCCCGTCGCTCCGACACCAGCCCACCCTGTACAAGCTGCTACCGCAGGCGCAGCCACACGTAGAAGTGTGCGTGAGCTTCGGTATAACGCTAAGGACATGGCTGGTGCCAAGGTCGATGGAGTTTGTATGGTGTGTGTTTATCGTTAATGGTGCAGCTTGTGAACGGTCGGGGCGTCTGCGGAGGTTCACTGCGAGAAGGGCCCCATGGCCCCACAGAAGCAGTATACAGGCAGGATCCAGTTCCGTGGTTCGTCTCGTCGAGCAGCCAGCGGCCGAGTAGCGTCGCCGCGAAGCTAGACCTAAGAAGCGCTGGAAATGCGTCGACCCTCATCATTGCACAAATGACAGCGCAGGCGACTCTGCTAGACCGTACGTTGGCGTTGGGGCTGGCGGAGGCGTACCCAGACGTGCATAGCCTAGATTTAAGTGCGAACAATGTAGCAGCAATACTGGACCTTGGTCCACTAAGCGGCTTGCGTGAGCTACGGTTAGACGACAATGCCTTGACCCGCATCGACGGAGTCGCTGAGCTCCATCACCTGACCCTCCTGAGCGCAAAGAACAATCGCATGTAAGCTACCCCGTACGCAACCTAGCGCAACCCGCGCCAAGCCAGTCCTTCCGAAACCCGCTTCGCAGAGCGGACCTGGGTGTCGATGTCACGGGTCTCCAAACCCTACGTGTCCTAGACCTCTCTGGCAACCAGCTCGGCCCGGGGCCATGGGTAAGGCAGATGGCTGCTGAGCACTTGAAGCCATCCAGCCCCATTGTTACCAGTCAGCCCCTGGCGCCCATACTCCCCTGCAGCTGCACCGCCTTTCTCAGCTACCCCGGTTAGTGGACCTTGACATCCGTGGCAACCCTGTCTGCGACCTAGAGGGTAGCCAACAACTGCTGGTCGCTGCCTTGCCGGGCCTTGAGCGACTCAACGGTGCCGCGCTGCGGCCTGTCGTCACCTCAGCAGTCGCCGTGGGGCAACCCTCCGCTGCCGGGAGTCATCCATGGCATCATGTGCACGGCGCTCCAGTCTCTCCGCTGAATACGGCGCTCAAAGCACAGCTGAGCCAGCCGTCCTGGCAGCAGAGCGGGCTTCGAGTGCCGGATGAGGCCCAGCAGCGAGCTGGGCCTTCACCGCCGATGCATGCCGCGGTGGACACCAAGGCCACGGCAGCAGCTGCGGTGGCGGCGGAGCGCGAACATGCGCTGCTCCAGGCGCAGCATGAAGCGCAGGTGCAGCATGAGGCGCTTCAGGTGCAGCATGAGGCGCTTCAGGCGCGGCATGAAGCACTTCAGGCGCGGCATGAAGCGCTTCAATGGGAGCACGGTCAGCTGCTGCAGCGGACGGCTTTGCTGGAAGGTTCCAGGCGCGCAGCTGAGGTGGGTTCCTGATCCTCACTTGCAGCGTGGAGGCATTTTAAGGACAGGAAGGCGACCTGCCCTCCACTCCCGCCCGCAAACCGTGCTGCCGCTAGCATCCGAAGGTATCTGCGTCAGCGCCGTTTGCCTGACACGCCCAAGACCCTGTCGGTTCTGCAGGAAGCAAACGCACAGCTGCACCAGGAGCTACAGCGCACCTCAGAGGAGTCTGCGCGCCATTCGGCGAGCCTGGATCAGCACTTTGCCGCGCTGAGCGGCCTGGCGGCGGAGCGGGACGCCGCCGCCATGCGCGCCGACGCACTTGCGGCGCAGCTCCGCAGTGCCGAGGCCAGGGCGCGCGAGGCGGGGCAGGCCGCCGACCGGCTGCACCAAGAGCTGCGCGATACGGAGGCCCGCGAGCGACAGCTGCAGGCCGACCTCGCCGCCACACAGGAACTTCTGCTGCATGCGCAACTGTTGGCCACCAGCAGCAGCGCTGCCGGCGGTGGTGCCGGCGAAGGTGGTGGTGGAGGGGATGCCGCTGCGGAGCGCAGCCCCGGTCCGGCCGGGGCGCCGGGGACAAGCGGCCACAGCTCGAACGCAGCGGTGCTGAGCGCTCTGCAGCAGCGCGTGGCCGCGCTGCAGCAGGTGGTGCGGATACAGGAGCGGGAACTGCTGCGGTTAGGTGAGGCCGGGCGGGCGGATCGGGGCTTGGATGCGCATTGTGAATACAGAAGGCCGCCTTTGCCGGCAAACGTTGCCTATACGGTACCTCGACAAGCCACCGCAAATGGTGTTGGTGATCTTGCAGGAGTAGTGGGCGCCGCTGACCGCCCTGGGCCCGGTGGTGCCCCAGGTGCCCCGGAGGCGACTCTCTCGCCAGCCGCCTCGCCGGTGAGGACGCCGCCCGGCTCACCGGGCAGCGGAGACGCCCGCTGGGAGAACCTGCTGCGGCCGTGGCGCGAGCAGGTCACGGCCCTGCACGAGCAGCTGGCGCGCGGCGTGGTGGAGGCTGAGGAGCGGCGATTGGAGTGGGGCCAGCAGCTGGGCGAGATGAGGGAGCAGTTCAGCCAGGCGCGCACGTTGCTGGAGGTGCGCGCTGCGGGATGCAGGGCCGGGTGGATGGAGGAGGAGGCATTATGTGTGCGCACACCGGTACAGAATGGGCCGAGCCCACGGACCGGCGATTCCTTCTATTTCCTGAAATTCACAGTGCGTTACCCGCAGGTCCTGGAGCAGCGCTCTCGGGAGCAGCGAGCCGAGAATGCGCAGCTCCAGGCGCGCGGCGCACAGCTGGCGACAGAGCTGCAGGCGGAGCGGCAGCGGGCGGCAGCCCTTGAGCAGCAGCTGGCGGGGCGTGATGCAGCTGCCCAGGTACAGGAGGTGCAGGCCGGCGCTGCTCGTGACCACCTAGGTCCTGGCGCCGATGCTCGTACGTTGACTTGTGGCGGGGGCAGTGCGTTGTATGCGCGGCTGGCAGCTTCCGAGGCAGCATGTATGGGCTACTGAAGGCCAGCACTGCGGAGCATCCGTGGCATCCGAAGGTGCATTGCCCTGCCTCCTGCCCCCTTGCCCGGCAGGCGGTGCGGCGCCAGCTCCTAACGTTCAAGGCGCACTCCGAGCAGCAGATGGCGGCACTGGAGTCCCGGGCCGAGCAGCTCGGCGCCCACGCGACGCGCCTCAGCTATGCCGCCAGCCGGCTCACCTTCGTGCTCCGCCTGGCGGCGGTACGTCGCCAGGGCGCGGACTCCGCATCGCCTGCCGCTGAGGAAGCGGCGGCTGCGGCAGCGGCCCTCATTGGGATGGAGAGAGCATCGTTGCATGTGGGGCTGCGGGGCCAGCTGGCGGCGAGCCCAGCGGCTCTTGTAGCCAAGGGGGGCGGAGCAGGTATACCGGGGGCTCCTTCGGTCGGTATGTCAGGCTTAGGGGCGGTGGCCGAGAGGGCGTCCACCGTATGTACAACCACTCCGGTTCTTCCCTCCACGCTGCTGGGAGTGGAACGTCTCTTCTTTGCCGTATGGCGGACCCTAGTAAGCATGTTCAGGAGCGTCATGGCAGAGGAGCACATAACCTTGCTTGAGGCAAATCCTGCGCGCCAAGTGCATGCCTCGTCCCCAGGGGTTCTTCACATGCGCGCAGGACGGCATGAGCACGCTGCCTGCAATGCAAACGCAGGTGCGCAAGCCACGGCCTACCCCTCGACGCCTACTCGCGGAGCTGCGCAGCTGCCGCCTCTGCTCAGCGTGGCTGTCTCGGGCGTCGCAGACGCAAACGCGGGCAACGCGAGCGACGCGCCCCTGGTTGCGGTGCTGCGTCAGGAGCTCGCCAAGATGGGCCGTGACCGGGAGGTGCTGCTGAGGCAGCTCGCGCAGGTGAGGCACCGGAGGGACGATGCACTTTTTTATCCTGAAACACGCGCGTATAGAGCGTGCCCTCTTGATAACGATGCCGTAGCCACCTGTGCTACGCGGTCCTTTCCAGTCCTCTATGGCGGCTGGTCATGGTACTCCCAAGAGTTGGGAAACGTGCTCTCGCTGATGCGCGCCACAAAACGGCTTGCCCAATCAATCCTGCAGGTCACAAGCAGCATGGAGGACCGCATCCGTGCGGCTGAGGCTGCTGCACGTGAACGCGAGGCGCGACACGGCGAGGCGCTGGTGGCTGCCCGGCTGCATGCGGCGCAGCAAGCGGCCGAAGCAGCAGCGGAGAGGAGGGTTAGTTATGGCTTGGTGCCATTTGCATGTTGGTTGGGCTGTGCCCTGCAGGAGGTGTGCATGATGCGGGCAAACGAAACGGTGTTCAGGTGGAGCGTCAGGGCTCGGTCACTGTCCACGCAGTTCTACGCGTGCCAGGTGTAGGTGGTATCGGCATGGTCTGCCATTGATCACAACTCGGTGACAACGCGAAGATACCGAAGTCCCGCCCCAACCGTCTTACGCCTTGGCATTGCCGCAGGTCCAGGCCGCTGCGGCTGCGTACGACAGCCAGGCTGCGCAGGTGCGACAGCAGGTGCAGGAGGCCGTCGCGGCGGCCGAAGAGCTGTGCCGACGCACGGAGGCAGCGGCGGGCGTGCGGCTGGCCCGGCTGACCGTGAGGGTGCACGACCTGGTTAAGCAGGTGGGGCCCAACAACTTTGGTGGTGGTTCAGTGCTACGGCGCACTTCTGAGCAACGGCAGGGCGCAAACGACAGCTATGCAGATGTCGCTGCACTGCCTCCCAACTTGGGTGCAGCATTTCCGTCAGTACTATTGACGGATAGGCGCACGATTCCTTTGCGACGTTTGCGACGTTTCGCCAAGGGAATCGCTGCCCGCAATTGTGATCACGAATGCGGACGTTGCTACTTCGTGGATTGCAGTGATGCCCTCTGCATCCCGCCGACCCCGCCAGGTGGACCAGCTGAGGGCGGCGCAGCGGCGCGCATCAGCGCATCGCCGGAGCCTGGAGGATGAGCGGGATCGGTTGCGCCGCTCACTGGAGCACGCCCGCGAGGCCGAGACCGAGCTCGCGCGGCAACTCACGAGCCGGGCCGACGACATGCACTCGCAGGTGCGGCCCTCGCACTGAGTCTCCGGCCTTTGGCCGAGTAGGCCATCGACACATTGTGCCCGTGTTGCACCGTCGCCGGGCGGGCGAACAAAGTCACCGTGCCTTGCGGCAGGTGGCCGAGCTCAAGGCCCGTCACGAAGAGGCCCTCGCAGTGGAGCGCCGCCGCGCCGCGGAAGCTGAGCGCCTGTCGTCCAAGGCAGCGGCCGAGTGCAGCGCGCTGGAGCGGCAGCTGGCGAAGATGCGGGAGGTCCGGTCACAGCAGGAAGACGCGAGGTGAGAGCGTGCTAGAGGCGCCGGGCACCCCTCAAGCGCATGGGCGACAGTCCGGCAGGGCACACGCAAAGATTGCGTCTGCCCTGTCGGACGGGCAGCGCGTTGCATCACTCCTGGCCCACCGTCTTGCTCTGGCCCCAGGCTGCACAGCCAACTTTTTAACGACCGGTGCATGTCCGGCTCGTACGTTCCTGTCCTTCCCCGCGACTCGAGCATCCGGCGTCCGTTGCCGTTGCAGGCTGCGAAGGCTGCAAACGCAGCTGCACGAGCAGGAGGTGCAGCTACGCGGCCTGAGGCGCGAGCGCAACGCACTGCTGGCGACGCTGCGCAAGGAGGGCGGCTCAGGCTCGCCGCCCGAGCCTGCAGACAGGTCCGACATCAACGCGCGCGACCACACGCGCGGCGCAGCGTCGGCACAACGCCCGGACCTCGCGCCCACGGCGCCGAGCGGTCATGGACCCCACGGGCGCGGCAAGGAGCCACCCGGCAGCCGTGACGGCGGGGATGACTCGCTACTCCTACCGCTGCCGCCTGGGCGCCGGCTGGCTGCAGGGGCCGGGGCCGGCATGCCGCCTGCGCTGGGTCTGGTCGGCGGACTCGCTGCGGCTGCTGGGGAAGGCGGCTCCATCAGCAGCATTATCCGGCGGGGCCTTGTGCCGAACCAGGCAGCTACAAGGCGGGGTGATGAGGACCCGGGTGCCGTCTTAGAGTCGCCCGATGGGCGGCGTGCAAATGGGCTCAGCGACAATGGCGGCGGGCAAGGCAGGACTCCGGGCGCCGCGGCCGCGGCTGACGGTGGCAGCGGCGGCGGTGGTGACGGACGCGAAGAAGGTGGTGGCGGTGCTGGGGACGGTGCCAGGGCCCGGCGGCGACTGAGCGAGTTGGAAGCGCTGACGGCTGAGCTGCTGTCGATGTAAGACATCTGACGAAAAGCAGAGTACGGTTGCTACGGTACAATATCCAATCCCGACGACGAGGCTAGGGCACATTAACGTGGAAGAAAGGGGGAGCTACACAAGAATGTCAGGGCCCAGCCCCTGTAAGTCGCAACATGGGACCGCATCTGCTCCACCGATACCACACCGGAAGCAGGCATGAGGCTGAACCACACGCATCGTGCAACTTGGGCCCAAGGACAGGGGAGCATGGACAGATGGACACTGACCGCACCTGCCCTGGTCCGCAACTTACTGCGCCCCTCTAAGCAAGCGCTGCGATGGACGCCGGAACGGTACGCCGGAAAAGCCCCGCCAAGCTCCCAAAATCCGGCACTCATTGTCTACACCGAATCCCCATCGCCTTATCCTCCACCTGACTTCCTGTATCGGGGCTGCGCACGGAGTCACAGCAGCGTGGCGCAACGAGCCCCCGTGACCACATCGGCACGTTCTACGCGCTTGGTCGGCAGCGGGACTTCCAGCATCAGCGGACAATGACGCCGGGCAGGCATAAGCCGCTATTGCTATCGCGGCCTCACAGCCCCTTCGGCCTCTTCCACCCAGGCGTCCCCTGTGACAGTGCGCCGTGCATGCACTTCGCGTGTGCACCCGCTTTTTAGAAAGCACGAAGCGTGAAGCAAGGTTGGACACCCAGAGCCGTTGCAGTCAGCGTCTCCCTGCGCCTCATAACCTCACCGTGCATGCTCAACAACCCTTACAGCCGCACACAGCACGAAACCCGTGCACGCTGGTATATGACATGATTGCAACCCAACCCAGCTTCTAGGGCCCGAACAGAAGAATAAAAATCTGCTGTCCTGGCAGCTGCTAGATGCCATCATCGTCCTCGCCTATAAATGAAGCAGGCAGGCAAGCAGGCGGGGGGAGGGAGCCAGTCAGGCGTAAGGATATGTTGCTTTCAGGTCAGTGCCCAAGCGCTCAGGGACCTGTTACCAGGAAAGCGGCCTGTGCGAGCCCCAATTATGGCCGGGTTCCGTGTCACGTTGTCATCGTGCAGACCCTGTCACCCACCCCAGCGTCACCCGGCCCGGCTCCTCACCTCCGCCAAACAGTGTAAGGTGACCCGAAGCGAAGGTACTCAGCGCCGCAGGGCTTGCTAACCCCAGTGCCCTGCAGTATCAAACGTTTTCATCAGCTCATCCTTTAAGTCCTTTAGTGCAACCACTCCCCTGCACTGCTCACCTCAATGGTGTGTCGATGCTGGGGTATGTGGGGCGCACTGTGGCACCGCAGGGCACCGCAAGCACCGCACGAGCTGCGCCGGTTAGACCCACCGGCACGGCATATGTTCCGATACTTTCGCTACATGCTTGCAAGCAGCGCGCGAAGCGCAGAGCCAACGTTGGCGGTCGCAGCGAATGCATACCGAAAGAGGTAGGCCTATGCTATTTGCGGATCAAGAACATGCGCTCCTAGACAGTGTGGGGCGGGGACGAGGTTTTCCAGTACTGGACGTTTTGACGAACTGCACGGAAACGCACCCGACCGCGGCGCCTGGGTTTCACTCAATTAGCTCATTTGTTGACCTGCTATATATGTGATGCAACCGAGTCCTCTTCAAACCTAAGCCGCTTTCACACAGTGACACTCTACTTCCCGCGCTGACTGAGACGTAGCTGCCCACATACAAGAGAATTTGAATGTACGCATGACCAGTGCACAAATCAGGGGCCGGTAGCAGATAGGACTAGGATGGTGCCCTAGACCGTTTGCCTGTGGCGCGTCCCACCTCCTACCGGCCATGAAAGTGCTGTGCCCGGAATGCAATCAATACTGTTCCAGAAAGAAAGTCACGAGGATAGCCAAGGAGGACCTGGACAGGTGCGTGGGGAGTAGGGACAGGAGTGTTGGACTAACCCTACTGCACTGGCAACGATGCCGACAGAGGCTGGTACAAGCCCCCTGTCCTGCACGGCGTCGCTTGTTGGGAAGAGGTTACCCCACACCGAGGCAGGCTGTCTGGTTCCACCCCCTCCTCACCGTTGTGCCTACCCACCCACTGTGCCCGCCCCACTCGGTGCGCAACCATCTGCAGAATCTACTACAAGTGCGAGAAATGCAATGTTAAGGTTGGGTGGGAAGACGAGTTGAAAGCGGGTGTGCCGCCAAGGGTCATCCGGAGCCTAGCGCCGCCGCCCAAGCGGAAAGCAAAACCCTCCAGCACAAGCGCGCCTGGAGATGGCACGGAGGCCGCGCCTGCCCAGCGCAGCAAGGGAGGGACAGCAGATTCCGCAGCGGCTTTGGCGGAAGTGCCGCTGCCCTTGGCAGCCCAAAATGGCACCACCTCGTCGGCACCGGTACTGGCTACTGCGATGGCGGCGTCGGCGCCAGCAGCAGCTGCAGCGGCTACCATGCCGCGACCCGATGGCACCGCTGCCAGGCAGTCCCTAAACGGGTCAGCTCCCGCGCAGCAACAAGACGCAGGCGCCCAAACTGCGCCTCGGAGCCATGCACCTGCAGAGCCGGCTGGGACCACCTCCCGCGAGCCAGGTCAAAGCGGAACCAGCCCTGCGCAGGGCCACGACGCTGCCGCTGCCGCGCCGCCTCGGACCGGTGCTGCTGCCATGCCGGGCCCGGTAGCAGCGGGGACGGCGCCAGCTGCACGGGGCCCCGCGCCCCTGGCGGAGCAGCATCAGCGCCAGGGCGATTTGGGGACATCGGGCCGGGCTAAGAAGGCATCGGCCTCGCCGCCGCTCCGACGGACGGCCCCCGGCCATAAGGATGAACCGGAGGACGCCAACCCCAACGCAGATGATGACTCCGACGTACAGTTCGTATGTGAGAAGCCGGCCGGCGGGCCCCGGCCGCAGGCAGATGCCGGCGCAGCGGCGGCGCCTGCGGACGCCGGGCAAGGGGCTGGGCAGGGGCAGGGGTCGGGCCAGGACCAGCGCACGGACCGGGCTCCAATGCCACATACTCTGTCGCCGGATAGCTGCGAAGCGGGCATGCAGGGTGCGCCGGGCCCGTCTAGGCGCGACGCCGCCGCGGCGAAGCCCGGGCAGCAGGCAACCCCACCCGGCGCCGGCGGGGGCCCCGACGGCGCCCAGGCCACTGGTTCCGATGCGCCTGCTCAGCCCGAGGAGCGCCAGCAGCCTTCCACGTCGCGGCATCGGCATGCAGAGTTCCCGCGCTCCCAGCGGCTGGTGCCCCGAGATGCAGCCCCGGCTGCCGGAAAGGGCCAGCATGCGGCCTCGGGGTCGCCTTCAACGTCGTCGCCGCATACCACACGGTCGGCGGGT
Organism: Gonium pectorale; assembly: GCA_001584585.1. NCBI lineage: Eukaryota > Viridiplantae > Chlorophyta > Chlorophyceae > Chlamydomonadales > Volvocaceae > Gonium > Gonium pectorale. Next base: position 338,045 of record LSYV01000057.1, read on the forward strand.
CGGCCGTCCAACTGCTACCCGGGGCCGGGGCCGGGGTTGGGCCAGGCGAAGAGCGTCGAGGAGGCGCTGACCGCCTCCGTCGCCATGAAAAGGAGGTTTGATCAGGCCTTTGCAGAGGGCAGCGCCAGGGCGGCGAAGCGCGCCGCGAGCGGCAGCCCCGCCGCGGCCGGGCCCAGCCAGGTGCCCGATGACGCTGCGGCCGGTGGAGCCGCTGCCGAAGGCACGAATGGGGTCTTTGCTGCACGGAGTGGCGGAGCTGCCGCCGCCGCTCCACGCGCCGCAGCGGAGGTGCCGAGGGGTTCCGCGTCCGGGGGCAAGGGCAGGAGCGTGGAGCCAGGGCGGGCGGCGCCGGCAGCCGCCGCCACCGGTGCTGCAGCTGCCGCCGCTGCGGCTGGGACTGCTGCACCTGGACGCGGGGCCGGGCTGTTCGCCGCACGCGATCATGCAAGCCCCCTGACTCGCCAGAAGGCGGCCGCTGCGGCGGCGGCTGTCACTGCCGGGGCTCCGGCCAGGGATACGCCTGCGACCGCCCCGGCGGTTGGTGCAGGCCGTGCGGGCAGTGCTGGGCGCCGCAGCGGGGCCGCGGCGGCACCCGCGGCAGCGGACGGCACGCAAGCCGCCCGCCCTGCTGCGGTTAACGCACAGCCACCTGCGGCCGCAGCAGCCCGGGCAGCCAACCTTTTCCAGAGCTCCAATGCGGAAGAAACCCTGCGGCTTGAGACGCGCCAGCTGCGGAAAGAGCTGGCTGGTATGTCTCAGGCGCTGAAGCTGGAGCAGCAGCGAGCGGCCAGGGAGGCGGAGGTAGCGGCCCAGCTGCGACTGCGGCAGGAGCTTTTGGAGAGGGAGCTGCGGGAGACGCAGACCAAGCTGGTCGCAACCATGCAGCGGGAGCGAGAACTCTCGGCACGCCTGAACGAGTACCTGCAGCGGGAGCGGATGCAGCAGGCTGCCGCTGCGCAGGCGGCGGCGCAGGCAGCGGCGCAGGCGGCGGCCGAGGCGGCGCAGGCGCATGAGCACTTCAACTACTACTGGGCTCACGCCCAGCGGTTCGGCCATGCACGGGGGCAGCACCAACCACACTTTGACTTCACGGGGGCGGCCTTCGGGGAGGGCCGAGGAGGGGCCGGC